>CM031241.1:543372263-543375452 GCA_018340775.1 Taxus wallichiana var. yunnanensis
AGACTACTGCAAGACGAGAAAGTGCGAGAGTAAACGAGGTTCATTTGGGGCTGAATGCGAGATATAGCAGGCGCTATTAGGATGTTATCTCCTCCCACGCTCGAGAAGGCCGTTGAGAAGGCCTACTTGGCTGAGGAGAATAGGACCAAGGCTCAGGAGCACAAAGAAAGAAACAAGAGTAAGTTCGGGATAGGATTCGGACATTCCCAGTCGAGAGCATGGGAGCGTACCACCCCCTAGAGGAGGATTCTGGTCTTCTCCAAGAAGCATCGAGAGCTCCTCCACACCCACCACAGCAGACACAGCATCAGGGACACCAACATCAAAGGGGTAGACAGACTCAGAGTTTTTAGCGAGGTGGGTCAGAGGTGGTTTTGGTGGAGTCTAGAGACGGGAGGCCGGGTACTCATCACTCACGGCCCGGCCGCTCATGGCAGAGTCGATCTGCTAGGGATTGGACCGGCAGAGTTCGATTCGCGAGCACGGGAGGGACCCCATCTCAAAAGGGTACAGGAGGATGTTTTATTTGTGGGGCTCCAGATCATTATGTGCGTATGTGTCCACACAAGCCCACTACTACGGATATGCAGAGAGCTCCTAGATCCGAGCAGACGGTGGGTGATGTGGGACGCGCCCATCGTGTGTATGCAGCGGTTGACAACCGCCAGGCTGAGCATCAGGCCACAGTCATTGAGACGACAGGTACTATCAGGGGTATTTCTGTCTCAGTACTTTTTGATTCAGGTGCTTCAGATTCCTTTATATCACCTTCTATAGTGGACCAGTGTGGGCTAGTGGTGGCTAGGCAGCCAGATAGTTGGCAGGTTGAGTTGGCCTCTGGGGCTAAACTCGTCGTGGACTCGTATGTGGAGAGTTGTGTACTCGATTTGGGAGTCTTCTCCACTACGCTTGACCTCCGAGTTATTCCTTTAGGATCCTATCAGGTAGTGTTGGGTATGGATTGGCTCGAGGCTCATCGAGCCAAGGTGGATTGTAGAGAGAAGGTCATTGAGTGTCAGGATGATTTGGGTAGTGCAGTTGTGATTTCGGGAGCGAGACCCATTTCCTTGCGTATGATCTCGGCTAAGCAACTCAAGTGGAGCATGCGTAAGGGTTGTCAGTTGTTTGCTATCACTATCAGTGATCGTTCGGACAGTACTCCAGAGCATTCACCCCTTGATGATCACGCAGTTTTGAGGGAGTATGCAGATGTGTTTCGGGAGAGCTTCGGGTTTACCACCTAGTAGAGAGGTGGATTTCACCATTGACTTAGTGCGGATCTCGCACCGGTTTCTAGGGCACCCTATCGGATGACGACTTGAGCTTCATGAGCTCAAGATTCAGTTAGAGGAGTTGTTAGAGAAGGGTCTCATTTTCCCTAGTGTATCTCCTTGGGGAGCGCCAGTCATATTTGTGAAGAAGAAGGATGGTTCTCTCAGGATTTGTGTTGATTTCAGACAGCTCAATAAGGTCACAATAAAGAACCGTTATCCGCTCCCAGGATTGATGACTTGTTTGATCGGATGCGGGAGCTAGAGTGTTCTCCAAAATCGATCTCAAGTCAGGATATCATCAGTTGTGCATTTCAGATGCAGACATTCATAAGACAACATTTCGCACACGTTACGGGCATTATGAGTTCACAGTGGTTCCATTTGGTTTGACTAATGCCCCAGCTGTCTTCATGAGCCTCATGAATGGAGTATTCAGGACATTTCTGGATCGCTTTGTCTTAGTGTTCCTTGATGACATATTGATTTATTCTCGTTCCGAGGAGGAACATGAGGAGCATTTGAGGCAGGTACTTCAGGTTTTGAGAGAGCAGAAGTTGTATGGGAACTTGGAAAAATGCAGCTTCTTTCAGACAGAGATTCAGTACTTGGGTCATATCATATCAGGCGAGGGTATCTCCGTAGATCCCTCTAAGATTCAGGCTATCTTGGATTGGCCAGCACCCACATCAGTCACTGAGGTGAGGAGCTTCATGGGTTTAGCAGGGTATTACCGCAGGTTTGTGCAGGACTTTTCTAGGATTGCTCACCCTATTACTTCTCTTCAGAGAAAAGGGAAGAAGTTTGATTGGTCAGAAAAATGTGAGCAGGCATTTCAGTTGCTTAAGGAAAGGTTAACCACGGCGCCCATCTTAGCAGTTCCGGACCCAACAGAGGATTTTTTTTTTGACCGATACATCACTAGAGGGTTTAGGAGCAGTTCTTATGCAGGAGCGTCGGGTTATTGCTTTTGAGTCTCGTAAGCTCAAGGACTATGAGCTTAACTATCCTACTCACGACTTAGAGCTTGCAGTAGTTGTTCATGCACTTATGTGTTGGTGACATTTCCTTTTGGGTAGACCTTTCATCTTGAGGACGGATCATTGTAGCTTACATATCTTCTCTCGGCCGAACCTCAACGCTCGTCGGCGTTGGATGGAGTTCCTATGTGAGTACGACATGGAGGTGCGGTATATCAAGGGAAAGGAAAATGTTGTTGCAGATGCACTTAGTAGGCAGCGGCATGTGCTTGCTTCTTTGACTTAACTGCATCGGATTTGAGAGGCAGATACTTGAGCACCTTCGGAGGACGGAGTTTTATGAGGGTGCTAGTGCGGATGTTGGATTCTCGGGGTTCTTTTGAGGGCGAGATATTCGGATGCATGTTAGAGTCGAGATGGTTTGCTTCGGTTCCATAAGCACATTTATGTGCCTAAGGCTAGGTGATCTGCGTAGTTTCATCCTTACTGAGGCTCATCGAGCCCCATACGCAGCACATCCAGGAGTGAAGAAGATGCATGCCGATTTGAGAGAGTTATATTATTGGCGGGTCTTCATCGGGACATAGCAGATTTTGTCAGAAGCACGTTATGCGGAGTGTCGAGAGAGTCAAGGCGAGCATTCTCATCCCTTGAGACTCTTATACCCTCATGACATTCCCGAGTGGAAATGGGATGTGATCTCCATGGATTTCATAGTAGGACTTCCTATGTCCTCTTATCGTCATGATGCCATTATGGTCACAGTGGATAAGTTGACCAAGGTTGCGCATTTCTCGCCAACCAAGGTCACCTATAATGCACAGGCCATCGCCAAAGTGTTCATGGAGGATATTCTCGATTGCATGGGATTCGAAGACGATCATTAATATCAGTTTTCCGGACTTCTTTTCAGGAGGCCTTGGGTACATAGATTAATT
>CM031241.1:543375552-543501015 GCA_018340775.1 Taxus wallichiana var. yunnanensis
ACGTATTGCTTCACCTTAGAGGCGTTGGGATGGACTTGAGTCTCCATAAAATGAGTTCTACATCTCAAATTAGATTTTGAGAAAGTGTATGATCATTGACGAGTGGTCATTCATTCTTTCAATGAAGAAAGCACTAGGGTTTGCCTGGCGATTTTTATCTTCACTCAGCCCGAACACTGATTTCGTAAACACTTCGCCTCGTGCTAAATGTACTGAACCTAAGTATGAGATATAAGTCTTTTTCTTCTCGATTGGAGACATGGATTCTTATTTTCCTCTTCATGTTATCGCTGGCTGGAGGCCTTTGGGCATCTATTAGTATATATAGTTGAGAAAAGTCTCACTATAGAGGATCATATCTGCCCTCGACTGGAAAGTTTCAACTATGATTACTGGAGAGAACGAGGCTTCATTACAAGAATCTCTTTAATGCATCCAGTCTTTTGTAGGAATCTTAAACCAAGCTGCGTATACTGATGGACTAAAAGTCGATTACTATTAATAGAGTATATTATCTCCTGCCAACGAGTGGCTTGATTTTTTAATTTATTTAATGAAATAGAGCTTACAAGTAACTTTAGAAATACGACAAAAGTATACTGTATCAACACTTGACAATAGAGGCCAAATAAAGACCCACTCAATAACCAAAAAGTATCGAGACAAAACTAGTCGGAATCATTGAAGTATAAAAATTAAACTGACCATTGCGAAAAAACCAACAAAAGGCATATCCTTATCATATGGCTTGCTCGAAACATAATGCGGAAGGTCTTTCCCTCACGATGCTGGAGCCCGACCAATGTTGGCTTGAAATTTTCAACTAGTAGTGGACCGATAAAGGAGAGATGTACAAAATAATGGGCATATCACTTTCCCTTTGAAATGTCCTCATCTTTTTCTTTATCGATATATTCTACAATAGGCCGAGAAGAATATCTGTCAGTATATTATGCATGATCATCTATAGTTACTTAAGTTGGAGATTCGCACCAGGCTTCTTGTGCTACTCATATCAATTATTCCATGTATGTCGACTCAATACTAAGGTGATATGAGAGAAGGTTTTCAAGCTTTTATGAGATTTCATTTGGGATAATTCCAAGCACATTTGCGGGTTTTCATGGAAGCATGGCTTAGGATATCTAGTCTTCTCTGGCTTAAAAGGAATAATGGGCACCATAAATGTATACGGATAGAGTATTTCCTTATGTGCTAAATAATACTACTCCGAATATCTTGGCACATTTCGTGTACGCGGGTTCTATGTTATAAAAAAGTTCGAGATGTGGCTGGACCACACACCTCGCCTTCATTACCACCCCCCATGTACAAATTTAAGTGTTTTTGTTGTCCTGATATTAAAAAAGCCTTCGAGTTTGTTAAATCATTTCAACATTTGTAGTAAATGTGCTTTTAGAGTGGTCTTTCTTTTAATGAATTATATTCTATGGTGATCTCCCATCATTCCAAACAAACTACTCACTACTCAGACTCCACGTATCGAGGAACTTAGAAATATTTAAAGGGAGTATTCATATTATTCGAGATCTTATGTTTTACGTGATATTAAACACCGTGGCTTATCTTGGAGAAGGAATACAATCTTATTACCTCTAATTTACATTCCATCTGTTGAGATGTAGAGCTCATTCAAGATGTTATGATGCATAAGTTGGATTTTCAACCACCGTTTGGTTTTTTGGTGTAAAAACTAGCATTGAAACTTTAATACACATTTCAAAATTTATTATCTCGTCTTCTTGCCATATAAAATTCTTAGCTCATTCTTCTAACTCTCTGATAAAGTTAATGAGATGGTGGGATTTAAACTTTTTCTCAGATTCTGACTTTTTGCCTCTAATTGTAAATGGCGGAGGGTCAAATTGAGCCAAAGTTGACCTATTTTTTTGTGGTGCTTGGTATATCAAGTGTCATCATTGACAGGTGACATGGGGCATCACATGGAAATCACTTTCTGGGTTCTTCGCTTCGTGATAGCCTGGGTGTATACCTTAATGTATAGTATTCTGTGACTTGCACTCGTAATGACTAGGGTACTCTGGAAATGGACTCTAATCTTTTTCTCCAATGTGATCCCAATCCCATCTCTCAAGGATTACTCTATTTAGGATTCTACATAGGGCCAAGTTACATTGTTTTTATTTTGAATATCTCTAAAGCTACTATTCTCTCTCCATCTCCCCGAAATCTATAAAGTGTGGTACTTGTAATAATGGAGCTTATATCTTGGCATTCTTGATTGATAAAAATGTTCATGTGCTCACATAGTTGTTTTTTCAAATTAAGGTCAATGCAGAAAAGTATCTCTCAAGTTTAAAAACTTGTAGGACCTTCTCAATAGCTAGAGAATATGTCATACACCACAAGACAAATCATGTGCAATATCTAACCACAAAGTTCTCCTCTTCTAATGCTTAGGTGTCAGCGGGGCCACCCTCGTAGTTTCTTCTCGTCTCCTCCCGCTTAGTGGGGTGATTGGAGTTTAGTTGCTCAGTATTAAATTTATTTATATACCTTCTCGGCGAAACTTCTCTATCAATGCTTCAGAGGTGGTCGATAATGGTGAGTTTGCTCTCCTCTGCACCCAAGTGAGGAGTTTTAGTTCCTTTGGATATTAGAAAAGATGATGGGAATAATGGCTCAGAAGCGCTTAATCACCATTGGTGGAACCTTTTTATCCGGGACTATGTCTTTGAGGGATGATTTACGTCTTCCTACTCTTAGTGTCATTTGCATCCATTTGACTATGTTTTGAGATTTTTTTGTTGATGCCATGATTTGGCTTATTTCATGTATTTGAGACTTTTATTTTATATGTCGTGAATACTTATCAATTGCCTTTTATTACAATCTATTAATTAATATTTTATTTAATAGATATGCGCAGTTGCCACCTTTATGAAGATACTTTTGAAAAAGGAAGCCAACTTGGCTCTTGGATTTGGAACATCTTTGGATAGTGGCAAAGACTTCCTGCCGTCAAGAATCGGCCCGACATGAGTCAAGACCCACCCCCGCCAGATAACAATTCGACACGTGGCTTAACTTCTCTGGCTTACCGTCTTTTGTCTGATGTTATGTCTATTTGCATTCTAGACTTTGTTATGTTGCCTAGTTTACTTTCGAGGTTTTGAGGTTTGCTTCCATACCACCTTTTTGATGAATTAACTTGTATCATTTTACTTGTTAATATAATTTAAAATCTTATTCATAAAAAAAATAATTTTCTACTTTTTAAAAAAATGTAGGAAAACCTCTCATAACTAATGTAAATTTTTGAAAAACTAAAAACTACCTTTGACATTATTTTCTTGATTTGAATAATTGTCATGTGAATAATGGTAAAGATACATATAGATTTGAGTCAAAAAGGCCACTTGGGGATGCTTACCTTTTAATTAGGAAAAAAATAATATATCCTACTGCCTTTCCAAAGAAATATTAAAATATTGTATTATGACAGTTTGGGCAGACCATATTCATGATTTTGATGTTTTCGACGTGACTTATAAGTCATAACCAGAGTTCAAACATTGGTGGAAACTGGAAACTTTCAAGACATGACTACCTCCATGAGTTAATTTCTTCATTGCCATGTTTTGTTTTAGAGTTCACCTCAATAACTAACAAAAACAACAATGTGGGTAAATTTCGAAATTCTGTTTTTCACTCTGTTGTCACTTCCTTTAGCCTGCCGGGCTCTTGGATCTGGCTATACACTGACTTCAATCACACAAGCACCAGATGGCAAATCCTTAACAGCCCAACTGCAGCTCATCAGAAATAATTCTCTTTATGGCGCAGATATCCAACAACTCAAACTGCTAGTCAGGTAATCATAAGTTAACCAATCCTAAAATCACAATTCATCAAAAAAATTAAAATCCTTTGGTAATTTGAAAAAAATTTGAGATAGGTTCAAGCCTCGTCTGACAGTGATGAATGTCGTGGAGTTTTTCAGGTATGAATCCAACGAATGCTTAGAGTTTATATCACTGATGCAGAAAAACAAAGGTGGGAGGTCCCCAAAGAAGTGGTGGCCAGATATAATGATGACCATGGTGCTAATAACAGTGATGGTAGCATTAATGATCCTGAATTGCAGTTTTCATACACTAAAAACCCATTTGGGTTTGCAGTTACAAGGAGCTCTAATGGAGAAGTCCTGTTCAATTCCTCCGCACAAGGTCAATATCCATTTGGGAACATGGTATTCAAGGACCAGTACTTGGAGATATCTACTGGTCTTCCTTCAACTGCTTCTCTGTATGGATTGGGGAAAGCACCAGGCCTGGATTTATGCTAAACAGGAATGGAAGCCAGTATACCCTCTGGAATTTGGACATCGGGAGTGTGAATCTGTATCTGGATTTGTATGGGTTTCATCCATTTTATATGGATGTGAGAGCAGGTGGTGTTGCTCATGGAGTTTTGTTGCTTAATAGCAATGGTATGGATATTGAGTATGGGGGCAACTACTTGACATATAGAGCGATTGGGGGAGTTTTAGACTTTTATTTCTTATCTGGTCCCTCTCCCCTCTCCGTCGTTCAACAGTACACTGGCCTAGTGGGTAGGCCTGCTCCAATGCCATATTGGTCTTTTGGTAAGATGTTCTTTGTTTCTTTCTTTTTCTTTTTTTCTTTTGCTCCATAGATGTTAACTTGGGTCATTTTGCTTGTAAATCTAAATCCACATGAAAAGACCCATTTCCATGAATTGCTATGATACTTCAGTTTACAGCCAATAAGCAGAGTGTTCAGTATGGAAATAGTAATCATCATTGCCTTGAGTATAGGACACAGAGAACAGACTCCAAAAGAGTGGGAAGAATGAGTTTAGCTTTTATATTAATCGGACGAACAGTTCGTACATGACTTTGGTTCTCAATTTTGATTTTGAGTTTGTGAGGCTCATGGATCAAACACTGACTTCCATTTAGTTGCAGGCTTGGCTGCTGGGTAATTTTCCCTACCCAGTCCTGCAACCTATTATTACACCTAATAGCAGGAGGAATCATCTCAACCTTGCCAACAGTGAAATGCCAATAGGTCAGGGTTTGTATGTCTGGTAAGACGGATTCCCTATCCGATCCAGGTGTTGGCTCAAATTGTATAATTCTGAATCTAAGGAATTAAACCCAATAACTGAATATAATATATGTATTTATACAAGTACAAAACAGTTACATTCCGGGAATCACAGAGGCCTTTTAGTCTCATAATCCTTGATAATCCATGGCATCAAGTTTCACCTCCTACAGTACAGGAGGCTTCCTGCAGCCAACCTATATTTGTGCTACCCTTTTTGATGACTACTATCGTGGCTTATTATCAAATATCTAGGCATACTTCCAACTTTGAGACACTTAACATGTACATTCAAACTATCTCTGACAAATCAAATGAGACGGTTTCTGTACCATTCCTTACTACCCTGCTAATCCCAATATTTACCCAATTTTTAGTAGAAAAGAAAAGCACTCCCACCTTTCCTGTAAGTGGAAGTAGCAGGCTGAAGAACCTTTTCCCCCTTTCTCTGATGGATTAATGGACCATATGCAGATGACTCAGTCGCCGATCTTATAATAAGAACTCTATGAGATGCAGAAAACAGCCCATCCTAGTGTGTTAGCAGTACAAATCTCTATGACACAAGGAGGTGGTTGCGTTGTGAGATTGCTGCTTATTTAGAAGGGTGTTTTTGAAACTAAAGGTGAAAACATCAGAACTGGGATTGCCCATTCAGATAGGAATCTCATCAATTGTAGAAATCTCTCTAAATTAGGATATTTTTCTGTTACTGATTGTCTCTCCAGCAGCAGATATTTTTGCATTATGAGCCTAGCATGTGTCTTTGCAGTTGTGGCTATCCAGTTCCACTATAGCGTGTGGTTCTTGATTGAAATAGCTAGCTTTGTCCAGTATGCCACTTACACAGCAAGGTGGTTAACCAAAATAACATATCCTTCATTAGGGTATTAAATTTGGAGTGAATAAGGCAATGAATTGTCATAAGACATCTCTTGAAAAGTTTCTTTTCAAAATTGTCAAACTTGATGAGAGTGTCAGCTTCAGCCTTAGCTTCTTGCTAGGGAAGCTCAGAATCTTGAATTTAAGGCCACTTTGCATATTAGGACCAGCAATTTCAAAATGTAACATGAGCTAGTGGCAGTTTGTGTAAGCATTGGCAACACTCCTGTCTTTTGTGAAGCCAAGAGTAAAATCCAGTAATTTGCAGGCTGGAGACATTTCCATTAATTTGCTCCTATACCATTACCAACTGTGGGTAGGATAGAATCATCAGTACTTGTAAAATTGGAAGTGATAAGTGCAAGTTATACGAAGGGCCATACTTCTAAATTACTTTAGAAGGTGTCACAGGGATATCTGGCACACAGTGACAAGTGCAGAAAAGCAGATGAAATCTTGTAAGGAGAAGTTTGTAACTGACAATCTGGTACTTAGCTGAGGAAAGTAGATTTGAATTCTGTGCAGGTTAGTAGCCAAGACGAACAATAACTAGCAAAACCATATATGAACCTATTTGGTGGGGAATTTAAAAAAAAATACTAGTTCACATTTTTTCCTAAAATGAAAAAATGTGGAAAATTCTTCTATTGCCTGTAAACAGTACCTTAAGTTTGTATTAAAAAGGTAATAGGTTTATGGAGCTGCATTTACTTGATAAGCTGCGAGAACCTAAATAGTAGAGACTCAAGAAAGAATGTCCTGTATTCCATCATTTCCATGTAATGGAATGTATTGGTTCTGGTAAAAGGTTATGTTTCTGAAGTAATTTTTTTATGAAGTTGAAACTTCTAATGTGCACTCTTTCTTATAAATATAATCTGGGTTCAATTGTACAGGCTTTCACCAATGCAGGTATGGATATAAAAACATTTCAGATCTTAAATCAGTTGTAGCTGGATATGCAGAAGCAAAAATACCTCTTGAAGTAATGTGGACAGACATTGATTATATGGATTATTACAAGGATTTCACTCTGGACCCAGTGAATTTCCCTCAGAAAGAAATGAAAGAATTTATTGAAGGAATCCATGCTAACGGGCAGAAATATGTTCTCATAATCGATCCAGGTAATGCTAAATATCAATTTTCAACATGAATTATTAACCTATCTTTGCATCTTTTTGTTGTGCAAGCATAACTATATGATAAAGTCAGAACTTAGGGGCAACCAAGTTATATAAGAATAACACACAAACCATATACTTAATCATTACAGGAATAAGTGTAAATGAAACGTACAAAACATTTCAGAGAGGGATACAAGAAGATATTTTTGTGAAAAAAGGAGGTGCTCCTTACCTTGCACAAGTATGGCCAGGTCCAGTGTATTTTCCAGATTTTCTGAACCCCAAGACTCTATCTTTCTGGACAAATGAAATCTCTGAGTTTCACAATATGGTTCCTTTTGATGGCCTTTGGCTTGATATGAATGAGGTTTCCAACTTCTGCTCTGGGATTACATGCTCCTTGCCAAAGGATGGGGATTGCCCAAGAAAAGATGCACAAACAGATTGCTGTCTAGTTTGCAGTGATGCCAATAAAACCATCTGGGATGATCCCCTTACAAAATCAATGCTGCTGGAATTCACAGACCTTTGGGGATCAATACCATGGCCGCCAGTGCAGTTCATTATAATGATATATTGGAATACAATGCACATAATCTGTATGGGCTCACAGAGGTCATTGTGACCAACAAGGCATTGAAATCAGTACTAAACAAGAGGCCATTCATATTGACCCGTTCTACTTTTGTTGGGTCTGGAGCCCATGCCGCACATTGGACAGGAGATAATGCTGCAACATGGGATGATCTCTGGTACTCTATACCTACAATGCTGAATTTTGGATTGTTTGGAGTCCCAATGGTGGGTGCTGATATCTGTGGTTTTTCCCGAGACACAACAGAAGAGCTCTGTAATAGATGGATTCAACTAGGTTCATTTTATCCTTTTGCCAGAGATCATTCAGAAAAGTATACGATTCGTCAAGAGCTTTACTTATGGAAGTCTGTCACAGAGTCTGCAAGGAAAGCATTAGGTCTGAGATATCGCCTTCTTCCATACATATACACATTGTCTTTTGAAGCCCATACCAAAGGATTTCCAATTGCAAGGCCTCTCTTTTTCACCTTCCCTAATGACACTAACACATTAGGAATCAGCACCCAATTTCTACTGGGGAAGGGGATTCTTGTGTCCCCTGTTTTGAAGGAAGGAGCAAGGACTGTGGATGCTTATTTTCCAAAGGGGACATGGTACAATGTGTTCAATGTTTCAGATTCAATAACTGTGGAAAGTGGTGCATATGTAAAGCTTCAAGCTCCATTAGATACCATCAATGTTCATGTATATGAAGGCACCATATTGCCTATGCAAGAAATGGGTATGACAACAAGGGAAGCCAGAAAAAGCCCATTTAGCCTTGTAGTAGCTTTGGGCACTGGAATGGAAGCAAATGGAGAGCTATATTTGGACAGCGGAGAGGTTTCGGAAATGCAAATAGAGAGTGGCAGATCGAGTTGCATAGAGTTTATGCAAATGTTGTAGAGGGAGGAGTTAGGCTCAGATCAGTGGTCCAAATGGGGGAATTTGCAACTAAAGAGGGATGGATTCTCCAGAGAGTTACAGTTTTGGGATTGAACTTTTCTTCTGTTTCTGTTGCAGATGTCTCTATTGCTACTGCTTCTTTTAATTGTGATGGTGGGAAGGAACTTACAAGAAAGCTCAGAACTATAGTGGATGGAAAATCTGGGAGTGTCGCTTCATCATTTTCTGTTAAAAGAACTGATGCACCTCCTCGTATTGATGATTATGATGGTCCTGGTTTTCTTCTCGAGATTTCAAATCTCGCACTTCCAATTGGAAAGAATTTTGAGATCCTTCTAACGTGGAAGAAATAATTGAGCACAATTCATGTGATGAACACTTGCATGGTTAATATATTAACGATGAAATAAAGCTTGGTCGGCTCTTTATGATCATGCATACATTTATATAAAAATGATTTCAGTTAATGAAATACTTAATGATTTCCTTAGTGGAATTTGATTGAATTTCTTTTCGCCTTATTATTTCCACTAGGATTTTGGTATCTACTCAGTTACATTTTATCTTGTTTCATTTTATTGGTTTGAAAACTTCTTTGTTTCTTTGCTCTTTGGGTTGAAAGTCCTCGTTGGATGAATGTAGGCAGCACATGATGGTGTACAAGGGTTAAATTTGACGGCCACCTCTGCCTGTCAAACAATTTTCGAGTGACGGTAATTTTTCTATCTTGCCTTCAAAAACACAAAACAATGTTATTTTTTACTAATTATTCTATATTTATTATATCTTTTTTATATATATTTACATATATTTTTATATTTTATATACAAATCTATATAAAAATTGATGGCCAGTTTAAAATATACAAGTCGCATGTGACAGTTAGATCAGATATTTACAAGTATTTTACGTCTAAAATCACTAAAAACGTCTAAACGGCCGTCAAATTTAACCCCGATGGTGTATTTTGGAGACTATGGAAATGTTACGTGGAGTGAGGAGGTTCTATTTAGTTGACCATACGGTGCTTCATTCCTTGTAAAAGGGGTATATGTAGGTGGCTCATGATGGTTACTTGATGGTTCTATGGAGACATTATGTTGACGTCATTTCCTTGTGTTGATCGGTGTTTATGCATGCTAATAAACAACTCTCAATTAGGGAAAAGGGGTTTTAATTCTCTCTCCTACTCATTTTAGAACCCTAGTTGGACATATGGATTCAAGAAACATATTATTATAGGACATATAACTTTAGTTGGGATGTATGTAGCCTAGTGTATGTAGCTTAGTGTTAATGTCGCAAAGGAACCGGTGTGTCAGGGCATACCACTTGTGAATCCGGATATTGGATCTTGTTTATCCTGGAGGTGCATTCAACTTATTAGTGCATGGATATGAAAATCCTAATTCACAATAAGGTTCAACATATTGGTATTTACAATGGTTCTAAATGATATGGGTTTTAATAAAAACTCAAAAATGAAGGAAGGGTAGGACATGAAAGGATACTAAACTCCCTTTCAACCTACAAATTAAACACCTTTACCTCACCCAAACACACATAAAACCAAAATAAACTATAAATAATGTTAACACGAGTTCTTTGTAAACTCAAGGCAATCGATGCGAGAAAGCAACACACAAGAGGAATCACAATTATGCATTAGCTAAGTAAACAACTTAACCCTAAATTAAATTTCTTGGTTGATTTAATTTAGGTGTATGAAGATTTGGGTTGATTACTTGATATGAAAATATATAACAATATAATAACTAATTAGATTTACAACTTAGATAAGATAAGACATATTACAACACACCACTTAACCTAACATGTAATTTGAAAAATACAAAATCGAGGTATATAGAGGCACTTAACCTACCACACTGATTTCTAGAAAGATTTGGAGAATGTACAACACAAAAATTGGGAAAACCAAACTTGGGAAACCTTCGCAAACTGAACCGGAAATGGAAATCTGCCTGGGCCAGGATTGTACTGTACAGTCTAAGATCTTTTGTATGGTTTTGGACCTTCTCTTAGATAAATTCTACAACTTTATGGGTTGATCACCTTCTTGGATTTATTTGTTGTTTTCAAACCCTATTTATCGCACATGCAACGAAGCTCTTTGAATGGACTAATCATCATCTCAAACCCTAGCCATGGATGAAGAGTCCTATAAAAAAACATTAGAAGGGTTGTGGGCACCCCTATGCATCACCGATGTTGGCACTACTCCAAAGAGGCCTCAAACCACATGTCATTCTCCACCTAGCATGTGATATCTAGATAGATCAATCAAATTTGGCAATTGCTTTGACCATGCTTTTTTTGACTTGGCTCTTACTAAAACACTTGGAGAGAGGATGTTTGATGCTTGTAGATGAGAGATATGGTTTCCTTGACCTAGTTTTGAGCTTCAACTATGATGTGGTATTTCCTAATGATTATAGATGTGTATTCAAAGATTTAGGGAGCTTAGGATGTTTTTTTAAAGTGTATGAAGTGAGTTCTCTAGTGCATTTCCTAGGATTTCTAAGGTTAGTAAATGAGGTAGTGTTTACTTGTTATATAGGGTTCTCAAGATGATTTATCTAAGAAAGGCCAACCTAAGATGAAGTATAAGACCCAAAGAAAGATTTAATTTTGAAAGTGTCATTAGAAGACATGTTAGTCCAAGACCATACAAAGGGTCAAGAGACCAGATATGGTATGGTCCTGACCAACTATATGGTCTCTCTAACAGGAGAAGGAACATGTTGAATGAGGTTTGAGCTAGTGAGTTGATGTTTCTCTATAGATTTTATGCATTGTGTTCTCAAAGTTTGTCGACATGTCAATGTGCAAGGATAAACAAGTTAAACATATGACCTCATAAAAGTGCTAAGAGGGAATGGATAAGTTTATTTATCATAGTCAAGAGTGCATAGTCAAATCAAGGGTTTCAAAGTGTAAATTACCAAATTTGAGTGTCTACATTTCCCCCCTTTAAGTATGAAATTGAAAATTGCATGCTTAAAGGAAATTGTACTGAGTGTGTAAACACACTTTGTCTTTTCTTGAATGTTTGTTTTATAGTTTTGCATTGTTGTGCTTGGTGTTGGCATGCTCCACATGAAACTCCGTAAACATAAGTGTATCAATTTCCATGATAGATAATTAACCATAACTCAAATATAACTTGTAATAAAAAGATTTGCATTTGCATATATGTGAAAGTGAAAAGATGTAAAAGGAAATAATACACCTATTTGTTTCATGCTTTTTATTTTTCTGATTGAGATTTTGTATTGTTAAACTTCATTGAAGGATTGGGGTGATCAATCCCAATCAATGCCAAGGAGAAACCAAAGTGTTAGGTGCATGTAACCCAACACAAAAATGTGCAAGAAAAGAATGAAGAAGAAAGAGGTACAAATGCACCCCTTACAAAGGAAGAAGACCGTGTATCAAAGTTATTCAACAACTTTGATATCTTCCCCTTAAAGTGTAATAGGAGAGGAAAGTTTTCCCATGAAAGTTCTTAGCTACTTTGTTGCCTTCCATAACCCCACGGATCACACCACTGTAAACATCTAGACCCGATTTTGCAAATAAGGACATACAATATAAAAGAGAATAGGTGCCCCCAAACTCTCCCCATATGTTGAAAAATGTGTATATGTATTGAAAGCAAATAGAAATATGATGAAAATGTGCTAACAATGTTGAACTAAGAAGGAGACCCATGCCCCAAGATTCTTGAAACTAAAATTGAACCTAGTGTTGATTGTGAGAAGGAATGAATGATTTCATGCCCCTATATTGATCTAAACTGTGAAAATTTGAGAAAACATGTTTATACATTTGAAAATATAAAAATGTTGTCATATTTGTTGAAATTTCCCCTAGTCAAAATGTTTGGGGGTAGAAAGACCATACCATATGATTTGACCAAAGTGTATGGTTTTGAACATGTGTTGATTTTTGCCAAAACTTTGTGTTGTAATTTCATTTCTTGGGTGCCTGTACACTATTTGTACCTACATCTTCCCCATAATTTTGTTTATTTATTGAAAATGTAAAATAAACCTATGATAGATGCCCCTCTTTTTGAGGCATGTGTTGAAAACCATGTTTGAGCATGTGGCTCAAAATAAATAGGTGTGTACTACTTTGAAGGAGATGTATGAGAAGTGTGTAGAGTGCTGAAGAGGTGACCACCTTGGAGAACATGTACCTACAAAAGGAAAGGTGTTTGCGTATGGTGGCAACCATGACACACAAAAAAAAAATGCTAACAACAAACAATGATAGTAGAATTTAACAAAAACAACCAGTAGAAACAATGCATGTAGAAAAACACAAACAACATCCATGTAGTCAATTTGTAAACAATGTCATACAAGAGCATACAAAATGATTTTAGAGGCTTACAAACATGGGACACCCATGATGTCACAAGACAATCAAGTCCCATAGGCCATAGAAAACAAGAAAAGAAATAAAAAACAAGATAGGCATGATGCCACAAACATGGGACACCCACAATGTCACAAGACAATCAAGGCACATAGGCCACTAGAGAATTAGAAAGTAATCAAGCAATAACACACACACACACACACGTGTATACATGAATATATGATGTAGTAACCAACATAGGTGAGATATATGAAACAAGAGATGTCAACACTACATAAGACACATGTGTTAGTATTATTTAGTCTGAAAATAACAAGTACACAATGTAGATAATTGAGCATAAATGAGGAAGTGCAAAATGAACTATAATAGAATAATAACACTTGTAGGATGTGGAGGATTTCTCCCAAATGATGTGAATGTAAGGAGACATGAGGGCTCCTATAAACATGTACAATTTATGTGTCATGCATCCAACTCAATATACCAAGTGAACACATGTGTGTAAAGAGATAAAAAGCATGTTATCTATCAAACCAAATTAACCAACAACATGTATAATGTGAAGTGCAAACAACTCAAGTGATATGCATAGGTCCTGATTTTGGATTTTTACAAATATTTGAATGTTTTTGTATTATCACAATGCATAGCTATGCGCAAAAATGTGGGTAGGAAGGAAAATAAACAAACTAAGTGTAATATTATCGTGAATGCATAATATTCATAAGATTTTTATAGCGCACTTGATATGTTCTTGATACATACACGGTGCTCCAATGCTTGCACATGCTTGGAGTCAATCATTTCTAATTCTGCAGACACTTCTTTCACGGTAATCATTTTCCTTGATGATTTCCTTTAGAGATATCTTGAAATGAAGGGATTTCTAATTCCAATGGCAAGACGACCTCACGTCCCATAAACTAAAGAGAAAGGGGTTGCATTGGTAGGTGTAAGAACACTAGTGTGGTAAGCCCAAAGGGTGCATAGAATTTGGTTGTGCTAGTCGAACCATACTTATCAACAATCTTATGAAGAATATTGAAATGGTTTTGTTAGTAGCTTCAACTTGGCCATTTACTTGTGGGTAATAAGGAGTGGAGAAAGTGTTCTTAATTCAAACTGCATTAACAATTCTTTTACAATACAATTTTTAAAAGAAGGCCCATTATGTCGTAACAATAGAAAAAGGGAGACCGGTTTGGCTGAAAATGTGCATTAAGAGAAAGTGAAATAGGGACCATGTACATTTCTCAAAGGTAAATTGTATGACCTTCAAAGGTCGAAAAACATTCATGCATTTTCTTACTTGTGTCATTCTTTGATCTCCAACTTCTCTTTGATTCCATTAGGAAGAAATACATACAGTTAAGATGTGGTCTTAAATATCCTTCACAAGGTTTACTAGGTTAGGGCCCTCATGTTTGTCTTTTAGACTATCATCCAAATAAGGTTTAAGCATTTGTAATCTTAATAATATGTATTGTATCATTTTCCATTTAGCATACATATTGTCATAGGTGGTAGACTCCAAGGAATGAATTCTACCCATTTTGTGAAGTATTTTGCATTGTGATAATAAACATATGCTCTTGTGTGGATTCGAGGTTTAACCTTGCCAACTAGATTGAAGCCCCATATGTAGAATGTCCATGGAGGTATAATAGGTTGTAATGTATGTGATGAGGCGTGATGAATATTACTATGACATTGGCATTGATTGCACCATTTGGTGTACTCAAGGTAATCTTGTTTCATGGTTGGCTAGTAATACCCTTGGTGTAATAATTTCTAAGACATGTTCTTGCCACTAAAGAAACCACCACAATTTCTATCATGTAATTGGGATAGAGAGAGTTGAGCATCCAAAACCCCTGGAAAACGTAATAAGTGACCATCAAAAGATCATTTAAAAAAATGAATTACCAATAAGGACATAATGAGTGGCCTCATGACATACACAACGAGTGTCGTGGGATGAGGCGTTGGAAGGAAGTTGTTGTCGATAGAGGTAATTGTAGATGTTAGTAAACCATTCAGAGTATCGATCTTGTGAGTGGTGACAAAAACATTGAGGGAATGAACTGCGGCGGGAGTGATGGAAGCCTTTGGAGTTATTTCAATACTAAAGGTGGCATAATTGTTAATAATGTATAAATGAATCAAGGAGGCCGTTACACTAGCCATAACATCAACATGCCCATCATCTTTTCGAGGGATAGTAGTGATGGAGTAAGAGTCAAAAATTTGTTAGCAAACTTTTGACAAGGATATTATATGGGATTAAGTAATCTTCTTTAGTATTGAAGATATCTCGTACTTGATGAAAAATGAGTTCTAAATCTCCAAAATTTGTATATGTTGAATGTACACTATGTACGAGGAATATATAATCCCAAGATTAAGGCTTCATATTTGGAAATGTTGTTGGAAAAGGAAAACCCTAAATGATAAGAAAAGCGAAGAGTCTCCCCCTAAGGAGTAATAAATACTATGTTAGCAATCAACACCAAAAATACATCGGATACATCAAAGTACATCATCCATATTTTAGAATCAATGTTGTAAGAGGTAAACTCATCACAAAATTCATCATTAATTTCCGAGGGATTAAAGAGTGGGCGTCGACTAGTTGATCAATGAGGACTTTCCTTTAATAAATTTTTGAGCTACAAATTTGAGATTAAATCCGTTAATAACATGACCCAATGTGAAATACGGCCATAAAGATGTGTACGAGCTAACAAATAATGTAAAGGGTCTACTTTTTTATAACTTATTCTTTAGTGCTAAACATATAATGACACAACTTGGTTTAAATGAAGACTAAAATAAGACATAACTTCTCAATGGGGGTATAATTGAGCTCATATGGCGGTAGGGTACGACTAACATAATAAATGGCACGTTCACAATTGTGTCATCATATTATGCAAGTAAAGTGTCGAGGCATATTTAGTAGCAAAATGTAGAGCAAGAATGGTTTGACATGTATATGTGAGACTAACACTAGGGTATTAAGTAGGAAGCTTTTAATGTCTTCAAAGACTTGTTAAAAAGCATAATCCCGGTTAAAGGTTGTATCCTTCTTTATAATTCACGTAAAGGTTGTGTTTTATCAAGCTAGTTGGGCTAAAAAGTGTCGAATGGCTTGATGTTTTCTTGGGAGTGATCAATTTATTGAGATTTTGTGGTGGTGGCATGTCAACTCGTAGCTTGAATTTTTTTAGGGTTGACTTTTATTCCTCGATTAGAGATAATGTTTCCTATTAACTTACCTATGGTAACCCCAAAGACACAACTATGTGGGTTTAAGTGAACATTGTACAACCGTAACATTTCAAAGATAAGATGTAAATATTGTGCATGATTATGATGATTAATGGATTTGGCTAAGAGGTCATCAACATAATATTTGATAATCTTGTGGATATAGTCATGAAATATTTGATTCGTTACACGTTGGTAAGTGATGCCGACATTCTTTAAACCAAAATGTATAAACGTGTAGAAAAATGTACCCCAATGGGGTTGTAAAAGATGTTTTTTCTTGGTCTACAGAGTTAATTTTAATTTGGTTATATCCAACAAACCCATCCATAAATGACAACATGTCATATAATATAGTTGAGTCTATGATCATATCGATACCAACCTATGGAAAACTATCCTTGTGACAAGCTTTATTAAGGTCACAAAATCAATGCAATAGAGGATCTCACCATTGGGCTTGGATACATGTACTATATTGGAAACCCATTGGGAGTAATCGACACTGCGAATGAATCCAACATCTAGAATTTGTTGAATTTATCATTTGACCAATAAATCCACCATAGGGTACATATTACGAATCTTTTGCTAGACTAGTTTGGCATCCTCATACAATCTGATGTTATGTATGACAACAAAGGGGTCAAAAATAGGCATGTCATTATAGGTCCAAGAAAAAAGGTCAAGGAAGTCTTGTAATACTTGTTGGAGATCATCTAGTTCGACATGACTAAGGCGTAAACTAAAAGGACAGTGCGCAGTCACCATTGGTGCCAAAATTGAAAGAAATTATTTCTTCATTTAACAAGGTTGAGCAATCTTTGATGTAGGGTTGGGTGGGAATGATATCCAAGCCATATCGGATATTGTGTTAGAAAACCCATCTCTAAAATACGCTGTGGTGATAAAGTATGTGGAAACCTATTTTTATGATAAAAGGGAGGGAGATCCTCATATGCACCAATGTATTCAAGGAGGGATTCTTCATTAAGAATAACATATGGGGATGGGAGATCTTGTGATGTAATATCATCAATAAGTTTGGGGTGCATTCATTGTAGAGGTGATGGGGATGGTACTGTGAATACCTTAGGAAGTAGGTGATGTGTTCAGTTGACAAACTATGGAACAAATGAAGGTTTACACCATGGACGCATGGAATATCCAATTCCCTATTTGGACTATTGTGACTTTATGTCAAGAGGCTCTTGGATTCCCGATTATGATGACGAAGGCCCTATCCAACGTAAACTTTTCATAATGAAAATTGGTATCATTTACCATAAGTGTGATAAGAAAAAAAAAACATGGATGAACACAATGTTGGTGTGTGTGACTTTCCTCACCATCTCTCGGTGTCTTTACCACCTCACATGGTGAGTCATCTCACTTAACAAGATCATAGGTCATTAGGTGTAATTAGGGTTTCATGTGTCATTCACGGGAGTTACACAACACTCTTATATATGTACCCTTTTTATTTGAGATAAGAGTATGATTAGACATATTATTTCATGCATTATTTTCCTTTGTGTTCGATTTCTTGTTGATTACTTGGAGCATTCACATCACTATTGGAGTGTAACCTCTTCGATGTGCACTGAGGTTTTGTATTGATCCTTATAGAATAATCTCACATGGTATCAGAGTGGTTGTTTGGTAAACATGCGCTCGTTTATCACAGTTGTTAATTACTTAGGTTTCGGTTTATGGCTTCTCGTGCAAGCTTTTGATCATTTTGGAATCTTGCTAACTATTTTAATATTCTCGTTTTTGGAGTTTGTGTTGTCTTAGGTTTTGTGCATGTGCGGAGTTTCATAATTTCTCCTCATGATCTAGCTAAATTTAGACTAACCTTGGAGGAAAGTAAATATGAAGGTAGGTTCCTTTTTGATTTTATCATTTTTATTTTTTCATTAAAAGTACAAATTTTATTGAACATTTTCTGGTTTGAATCTACTATTGCCTCATATCTTGTTGTTATACATTTTTCCATGTTGCCTTTGCTCCTTCCTTCCCGAGCTTGGGCGAGCTCACTCTTGGCTCGGCGAGCTCTGACGAGTTGGTGGTTGATTTCTCACTCAACGAGTCGGGTTGTTTAGAGTTTGCATGTGAGTCGGTTTTCTTACTTCGCATTGAGTCGGGTTTTTGCATTAGTATTGTTTGAAGATTCATGTGATTGAGTGAATGTCTTAGACAAGCCGTGTTTTCCTTGCATTATAGTGAGTCGTGTTCTTACATCGAACTCATGTTTCAAATCGATCGACGAGTTGTGCTTTGTTTGGTTTTGTTGCCTCTTGACACATTCGTTTTATTTGTTGGCTACCTTTTCTTGTCTCATCGAGCCTATTTCCACTCTCGGTTGCTTGTTTTAATCCCTACCCGATCGGTTCCAACCACTGTCATTTTATCTCTCTGCACACCATCCTCTTCGCTTTTCTCAACCCCTTCTTCGACCTCTAACCTCTTCTCATTACATGTTTCCTACTCAATGTCCGATCCATCCTTGGCCTCGCTTGACCATTACCTTGCTCCCATCTATGGCCGTTTCACTCACCCATCAAACCATTCTTCACCTTTCCTTGTAATCGTCGTGGTTGTTTCAACCAACTCGGTCTTTTCCCACTTGATCTTATCCCCAATGCTTGCCTTGGTCCTCGATCCTTGACTTATATCATAACCTCCTATGACCTGTTTTATGTGATAATGTGCACCTTCTTCTCGAGCCCCAATGCCCACTTTGGTCACCGAGCTCACGACCAAGTTGGCTCCACATGAAACCCCATCCACTTGCCCTCTTCCTCCTGGCTAGCTTGCTCCTACGAGTTGGCTATCAACCCAACTTCCCACCTTTTTCCTCCCTTATATTTGTAGACTTGTTTTCCACCTCAATTTCCTAGGTGTGTTGTCAATTCATTCGGATATATTTGAACGCACACCAAGCGTGCGAAAATACCGAGTTCCTCCTTTGTGAAATATTGTCAAGATGTTAGCATGCATGTTCAAATCAGCCATTAACAAATCATATACTCAAATTTAAATCATTATAATCATCACAAGGAAACACATATAATAAGGTAACTTAACAGATCAAGCAAGAATTAAGATCAGATTCACCATACAAGTACCATGATCATAAACATCTATTACCAAAATCCATCCACAGTTATCCATTGCATTAATCCATCAAGTAACAAAAGTTGAATACATAATCATAATAACCAGAGAGTCATGCACGCTAGAACATCAAGACAACATAACTCTACAATAAATATTGTGTCCAAAATTATGTAAATAAAAAAATATATGTAGGGGTGGGGACTTTCCCTTCACTACCCATGCATCTCAAAATAGACTACATGCTCAAAATAGCCATGCGCCAACAACTACATGCTTTTACAAGAAGGCTAATAATAGATTAATCTATAAATGAATTTACTTTAATCCTATTATTAATGTGAACTATACATGACCTTTGATCTTCCACTTTGCTCCCAAAATAAATTTTTCTTAGTCGTGACATCTTCTACCTTAATCCATTGTGTGATCCGCTCCAACCTGCTTTTCCTATTTTTGGCCCATGCCATGCAAAATCGGATAAGTCCCAAACTTGTCTTCGTGGGTGTGCCCTCTTAACTGACACTTGCGTGTGCCTACGTGCCCCATTTGCACTCCCTCTTAACACTTAGGAAATTTCTCCAGCCTAACATTACCCCACACTAATGATATTTCCGCCCTCGGAAATAGGGTTTCTCAACTTATCTCTCCAAAGAATAAAGAAAAAAAAACATCCGTACAAGAATGAAATAATAAATAGAATGGAGGAATGATCATTGTGCCTTACTCCTCAGTTGGTAAAAGGAGTTTAGGGTACTGATTATTTATGTCTACCTCGACCTCATTCCACTCACCTAGCCCCTTCTTTTCCTTCGCAGAACATCTCCAAATACCTGTTCCATCTCATTCAAGGTCATGTCTTACCCTTGTGTGTTTAAATCCCTTATTACTTCGACAACCTTGAAATCATACCATCCATAAAGTCCATTCTTCATGCGAATAACGTCCCTTGCTCCTTTATTCTTTCTTCATGGGGTCCCTTTTTAGCCTTAAGTGCATTGCGCTTCTTCACTACTGCAGCTAACTTCTCCTCTCTCCCCAGGTCTCATCCTTCTTAGCTGCAAGGACTTCATTTTACTCTTGTATTGTCCTTGATTTGAGGATCAGTTCAGGATCCTCACAATTTCCTAGTGCCCATCCTGCTTTCTTCAATTCATCCTCATAAACTCTGGAGTATGGCATCATACTTGCAATTCTATGCACTATAATTTTCTTGGTCCTTTCTTTCTCTGCTAACATCTATCTATTTCTTTGCAGCTATATCTTCTTCACTTGGGGCATGAGCGTTGGTCTTTTTGGCTAACAGTAAATGAACCAAAGTTTATAAACAATGTAGCATGTGGAGGGAAAATTTCTAGATACCTTCTTTTCATATGACAGACGTTCCTCCAAAATCTCTTCTCCAATCTCCTCGACCATTTCTAGGACAACCTTTGCCTTGCGCTCTGCTTCATCTCTTGCTCTATCAATCACTAGACCTCTTCCTCATTATTTTTATCCTCCAACAAGGTTCTAAGGGTAGCCCCCTTATCCACATTCCTATGAGTGACCTTTGCTCCTATCTTGGTTAGGGCATTGCTTGTTTGTTCATTTAAAAAATCTATAGGCTTGATTGTCATATGTTGACTGGTGTTTTCTTCATTCTTCACTTGACACATGCCTCCTCACTCACATTGAACTCTAGTTCATCCATGTGAGTTTGCATACTCCATGAGAGTTGTTTTCTTGTGCGTGGTTTGCCCCCTTAGGATCCATCAACTCCCAACCGTATAATTGTTCTATGGCAAGAGTGCTCTAGAACTTGACGTGAATAATATTTGTAGGTTCATTAATATACCCAAGGTCCATCATTTTTACCATCTCCTCTTTCTATGTCCACTAGTGCACCCATCTGTAGGTACATGTGTTCCTATGCCTTCGGGTATTCCTTCTCCCATTTCTCTTGAACCTCCTTCATGTCCACTTGCCGACCCTCCTCATTGTTTCTTTTTTCGTGTCACCTCCAGTGGAATTTCTTCCTCATGCTTGAGCTCACCGAGTACCTCATATCATTATGAGCATATTCATCTTGAGTCCTTCCTCTTCTCATACCTATGTACTAAGTGGAGAAATGCGTTGTCACACACAACCCTATCTAATGACCCTTCTTCATCACTATCAAGTGGAGTGATGAGCTTGCGCATCTTCTTATTCTCTCCTACACTCAACTTCATTGGCATGGTTCTTGGTGACCTTCTCACAAGATGTGAAGTCCTAGTGCCCTCATTTATATCCTTGCACCACCTTCTTAGTTTTCTTTTCTTTGGTCCAGCGCACCACTATATTATTTATCTAGTTCCTCTACCTTGAGGTCAATCCTTTCTTCTTCTTCTCACCTAGGAGGTGTAACCTCAGCAACATTTTGTTCCTACTTTCTGCTTTCCCTTAGGGGGTATGGGAGTGACACATCTTCACCAAAGAACATACTTTCCTTTAAATCTCATTTAAATCTCGGCCTTAGATATACACACACACACACACACACACACACATGCGGATTTATCTAACAACCATAGTCTCAAGAGTAATATCTATATTATCTGATTCCATCATTTCTTCATAAGCCTCCTTGTTGGGGTATACATAAGTCTTGC
The DNA here is from genome assembly GCA_018340775.1 of Taxus wallichiana var. yunnanensis. NCBI lineage: Eukaryota > Viridiplantae > Streptophyta > Pinopsida > Cupressales > Taxaceae > Taxus > Taxus wallichiana. The sequence goes on from CM031241.1 coordinate 543,397,594, forward strand.
GCAGGATATGAATATCCACATCTAATTTATTTGCATCAAACCTTAGCTTCTTCACATTATATAGCCTATTCACAAAATCCTTAAATAATGTGCAGTAAAAGAAAAGGGTAACTTACACCATGGGCTCTTCTCCCCAGTCTTCATGTAGAACCTTCCTAAGCAAAAGTGTTGATAGGCTGCAAACTCAACTTGTCCATCCAAAACACTGCATAACACTCGTGGGATGTTCCACTCTCCTTCAAATGTGTCACACATTCTCCTATATCATTTTTCCAAGTGTTTTTCGTAGGTGGCCGAAATACTTGCCTTGACATGTAAATTTGGTGAACCTCATGGACGGGGAATTATGTTCCAATGGATATACCCACATCTTCTCCTTAGGCCCATCAGGTACACCAATCTCACAAAATACCAAAGAAGAAAGATTGCACCCCATGTAATTTTCTCACCCTTCTCTGTCTACATGTGTGCCTCCTTCTGACAATTCTCTCGCGATGTATAACACAATATTGTAATATGTCTTGTTTGCCATCTTATGCGTGATGTGCAACCAAAGCTTGTTAAACCTCCTTCCATCGCTCATACATGCCTAATTTACAACTCACGAGTTCAAACAACCACCTTATGTAAATGGTCCTCAATATTGGTTACATCCATGGCACAACCCCTTTACGGTAGTTCGGTGCGACCGTTGCTTGTCGTTTCTACTCCATCATCGACTAAGTATGGTTGTATGTTTATCCTAGAACTACCTAACCTGAGTCACGTTTCCTATCGGTTTCCTGTAATTCTCATTATTCTACTTGCAAAGTATAAGTAGTCCTCATGAACTCACGACATCAACCACTGGTACAAACATTCTAGTTTTCCAAAGAAAGGTAGCTCATATAGTGAAGAACCTTGACACTTTATAGGAGTTTGTACATAGAAGTATCATAGACCCTCTGCCCATCTATCATCCTTCGGTTAGTCTTCATAATGATATCCTCTTTAATATCCTTCAGGGTCTTATCCATATGATGATTGATATCATTGATCTTGCACCTAGTCAACTAAGACTTCCACTCTCTCCTTTCAATGACCTTTTCTAGGAATTACATCTCCTTTAACCACTCTTCTGGAGCTTCCTCTATGACGGGTTCCTTTTCCTTGGTCATGGATCTCCTTGGTGTCATTGCCAAATGATACTATTTTCTTAACCGATAAAGTGCCCTAAATTCAAATGTCTTACCACCACTTACTCCTCAGAACCCCAACCTCTTGTTTTTCATCTCTCGTCTCTTCAAATTTTACGTGCCCTAGCTATGAATTCTTTCCTTCAAACCCTAACTCCTCAATCAACCCTCGAGCCATGATTTTCTTCTTCCAACGCCTTCCTCTCATTCTAAAACTTCCCACGAAGAAGCTTCTTCATAGGTTGTGTCAAATTATCACTGGCAAGATCGATTCACTTTTTTCTTCACACTATGCACTTGCTCGTTCTCTAATTCACTCTAAGGGTGAAAACACTTAAACATGCAAGGTAAGAAATGGGGTCACTTGTGCTCCTTTTATAGGATTTTCAAAAATTTCCCACATTAATTTCTCCTCACCTACCACCATACACAAAATTAATTCCACTTTTTTCTGCTTTTGCTACTTTCTTCCATGCCCCCAGTTGTAACCTTCCTAAAGCACACCCACTACTTCTTGGCCACATACATCCTTTCGCACACTTCCTTACACCGAAGTACCTATCCACTACCTCATACCAAGTAGTTTCCCATGCTGCTACCTACTTCACATTACACTACACATGCCATCCTTCTAGGCATGGTCTTTAATATGAGAAAATTTCCTTAAAAACACCTACAATTTGAGCACTTGAACCTTTTTCTTGTGCGCACCAAACATTCCAGATCAACCATAGCTCATATATGTACCTGTGCACCAATTTGCATATGAATCATAACACTAATCAATTCTTATTTTTGATCCACCCCACACTTAAGTATGCACGGTCCTCTGCGCATGAATCCAATAGATAACAATCAACTTTTGGCATGCGAAGCATGTTTATTATAAAAAAACACTAAACTAAATTGGCAAAGCATAACAACAAAGAAAGGAAACACATATAAGGAAATTTAATCTAAGTGACAATATTGCCTTATTACAAATACCAAGAAGCATTGTTTATCGTAGGGCTTTAGCCTACTCCCATTGAAGTTACCAGAAAATAAGTGCCATCCAACACTTGAAATCAAAAACACGATTCAAGTATCTTTTTACTACAAAAGATCTCAACCAGTGATGCACTTTTAATTTCCTTGGGTGGTGCGCAAACTTAGAATCATACATAATGATTAACTAAAATTTGGAATAATGGTAGTTAATCTAAACTAGGAACAACAATAAATAACAATAAATAAAAGAACTAAATAAATGTAGAAAGTGACCCAATGAAAATCAGGCTAATGAGAATAGAAACCTTAATGTGCAAGAAGAGTATGAAAACTACTTAGCTGGTCCGTAATTGATTGATCTGGACTATATCCTAAAATAAATGAATATTTTGGAAGTAGGAATGAACATGTAGAGGTCCCGAAAAGGACAAATATGAGATGTTTGGTTAGATTGGGGCACTTGGGAGAGGATCAAGGCATCTGTGGGTTCCCTACTTTGAGTTAAGGTGCCTGGTCTTTGCAGGAGGTCCAGAAACTAGATTTGCAAGGTCAGATGATGATGTAAAGCCTTCACTTTGTCTTTTGTGTGTAATTTTCTTCTCTGTGCCAAATGTCGCCAATGATCAATAATGAAAGATAGACTGCAAAACCCCAAAACAAGCATCAAACCCTAAAAATAAAAATGCAAATGAAGGGGTCAAACTATCCTCAATTACCACAATGGTGGACTTACTAATTGAGTGTTGCACTACATCTTAGACTCAATGTAGTTCTATGCAGCTGTGTGCAATCATGCCCTAGGTGCTCTTGTACCAGTCACACTTTGTGAAGTAGCAAGCTATAACTATGTGTAGAAAATGTAATAGAATGGTGGATGGAATAGAATAAACTTTCCTCCTATGATGTGTGATCTGATGAATCATCCTTGTCCATTGTGATGGAGCTAGATGGAATGAAATGAGCTCTAGATGCTTTATATGGATGCAACTCTAGGTGGATGATAGTAGTGAATAGTGCTTGGTCCCTCATTATGATCTCATAACTTTATATTTATATGGTTCTCTTGTTTTAATTTCATAATTAACCTTAAAAAGGCCGACCACCAAAAATATAGAAATCTCAAATGACTAAAAAGTGCCCAAAAAGTGGCGGGAAAGTGTAAAAAAAGATCAAGGTGCACTGATTTGGACAAGGCGCTGTCGCTGCCCAAAGATTAGCTTAGGTGCCCAGTCAAGTGCAAAATAGCACAAAATGACAAAAAAAAGACTGGGAAAGTATGTGGTGAAGGTCGAGAATGACGACATATAGAAAAATAAAATGGTCAAAAGATGGGGGTTAATTAGTACTTTCTTCACTCAAAAACCATATGAATAGTAGTATGAGACCGAGACTAAATAATACCCAAAGTGCGTGATTTAGTGTCTACATTTTCCCCACTTTATGTTGGCGAGCGAACGCTGCCATAAAGTAGATAGAGATGTGTACCGATGTCTATATAGAGTGATGTAAAAACACACCGAAGGACTAGAAAAAGCATGGAGTGACAAAAAGATGATGGAGCGTGGAAACTAAATATGTAAAAGCAAAAAAAAAGTGATGAGAGTGAACCTAGGGGAAACCCGTGTGTAGTTGTTGATGTGTGTGATGTACCTGCATGTTAGTATGAGGTGTGTGCTACAGTAAAATGTTATTTTTGATGTTGTTGTTGTTGTTGACTGCTTGCTTCTCATACGGTCGGACAAAGAGAACATGATCAAGAAGTAAAATACGCACGTATATATGTAAAAACACATGTAAAAGATGTATGCATATTTATGTAAGAGTATGTAAATGTAAAATACGCAAATGAAAAATGGAACATGTGCACTGATCCATGATGAGAGAAAGAATGTAGAAAGAGGATATCTTGTCTTGGGTTTTTTTGGTGATCCGACGCCATATGCCGAAGAAGTATAGGGAGGAATTCCACCATATCCTCCAACATTTAACTATTTCCCTGAACATGTGTGAAGAGATCTCTGTACTGCCTTGTTTTTTGGGTGATCCAACACCACTGGTTGAAGTATTGTAAAGAGGAATTCCGTCATTTGTATCGTCTTAGTTATAACTACTCCCTAGAATGCTAAGGATTACCATGTCCTAAAAGATGATGTATGCACGGGGTTCATAGATTGTTCTGAACTCACTGCATTGTATAACCCACAATGCCAAGGGCGTAAAATGAACTTGAACCGACCCAAAGTGTAGGTAAGCGCCGTATAATATGTAAACCCCAAATGATGCCCACCTCTTTGGGGTGCATGCCCAGATGTTGTTGATAGGAGAATGCAACCCAAAAAGAGGACCAACTTGCATGAACTTTGTATCTACGCCTACGGGGGGAAGGAATGCGCTTGGTAGAGACAGGCGCACACAAAAAGAGGCTAGCTAAAGACAAGGCTTACTACAAACAAACATGCATGTATAAGACAATGCATAATCTACGCAAATAATGTCTAAGCTATGAATAAATATAGTAATGTAAACACGGAAGAAGACAAAGTAAGCCGCACAAAGCAAAGCAGTCGAAACATGGGACATCACTTACGATGTCACAAGACACACAAGGCCATCATGGCTGCATGAAACAAACAAGTGTGCACACCAAACAAAGGGCAAGGCCATATAAAATATCAAACAAAACAAGCAAGTACAAACAACAGATAGCCATGGAAGCAAGTAATCCTACAAAACAAATGCTACACATGAAGCACTTGTTAGCATGTTAGAAAGATAACCAATATGTCAAAAGCATGTATAACCATGTAATATAGAGTGCTAAGTACAAAATGAAACAATAACACCTGTGAGAGATGAATGTGGATGCCCCTAGTGACCAATGTAGGATGGGTAGAAGGCGAGCATCAGTACTATGTGTAAAATACATGTATATGTGATCACAACTAAGAAAAGGCATGAACGTGCATGTGTATATGGTATAAATAAATGAAATACAATAGATCTAACTAGAATGTCCTCGCTTTAGTCCGGAATCATCGATCATGCATCACACCATTTCCATGATAGTACAATTTCTTCTCTCAATGACACCATTCTGCTGTGGTGTGTGTGGAGGAGGCATTTGTCGATGAATTCCATGATCTTGAAGGTAGGCTTTGAACTCATCACTGGTGAATTCCCCCCCTCGATCTGAGTGAAGAGTTCTGATGTGACGACCAGTTTCATTCTCAACAGCCACTTTGAATTTCTTGAAGGTTTCAAAAGCTTCACTTTTCTTGCGAAGACATTATATCCACATTTTCTCGTGAGTAGTCATCAACACAAAGCATGAAATATTGGAACCCAGAATGACTTGGTTGCATGGCTCCGCAAATATTGACATGAACTAGATCAAGTTTTCCACGAGCTCAATACATACTCTTTTTGAACAAATCTTTGTGTTGTTTACTGCGCAGGCGGTTAGGAAATTTATCTGTATCCTTCTGAAGAGATGGTAAACCATTTACCATATTATACCAAGCGAAGTGTCTCGAGATACTTGAAACTTATATGACCAAGTCTCTGATGCCACAATTGTGTAGAGGTAGAGTTCTTAGCCATAAGTGCTTGATCATCTCTGTGAACAAAATCAAGTTGGAACATACGTCCCACATTAGAGGCTTTTGTAACTATTTTTGAGACTCGTGATTTGTCTCGAATCAAACACATTTTCCTGCTCAGAATGACTATCAAATTCAATTTTCAAGTTGTGATCAAGGAGTTGGCTGACGATAGAAATTTTTAGTTAACCTAGGGACATATAAGACATCGATAATCTACGCTTGTATGATCCAAGAGGTAGAGAAATGTTCCCAATCCCCTTAACGTGTATGAAGAATCATCACCTAACGAAACATGGTTTTTCAAGGTGTGTCCCTCATTGAAGTAAACCAATCTCTCGTGGCTTTTCATGTGTCGAGTGGCTCTTGAATCAACATACCAGACATCATAGATGGCGTGGAAGGTTCACTTGATCGAAGCAATGTATATGTATTCTTCGATGTCTGAATGTTCTTCTTACTCAACAATATTGGCTTGTTGATGGGGTATTATTTTCTAGTTCCCCTTTTCTTTCCCTAGATTGTAGAACTTGTATGTCCTTTGTGAGATTGTTGGTGTTGAGGTCCAGAAGTTGCTTGATGAATCTTTCTTGTAAGTATTATACCAACAATATTTCAATTCATGTCCTCTTTTATAGATTGGACATTTATTTGTTGCATTGTTTATCCCCTTGTTGATTCTTATTCCCGATTTTGGGGTTTTTGATAGGAATTTGGTTTGAATTTTCCTTTTCCTTTCCATTTTTGATGAGAAGAAAGTGCTGCTGCTCCTCTTCGTCATCTTTATTGTGCATAGCTTCCTCTTGTTGCGGTAGGTTTACCAACTTTTCAAAACTCACTTGTCGTATCGCGAGGTTTAGGGTTGTCACAAAAATGTGGTATGAAGAAGGGAGAGCTCTTAGATTAATGGGAACAAGAGCATAATTAGTGACCTCCTCTTGGGGATAGAAGTGAAGCCCTTAACTCTACAAATATTATCAAGAAAGCTTTGATTTTCTCATTTTTCTTAAACTTCAATGTGTGTAACTAACTTTACAAATTCGGTATGACATTCTTTTTTTTGGCCTCGTACACGTGCTCGACTTATCCCACACTTCTTTGGCTGTTTTGGCATCTTGAATATGGGATTATAAATCGTCGAAACACTCCTAACAAAATGATTATTTTGGCTTTCTGATATGATCTATCAAACTATCGCTATTGTGTTGTATCGATAGTTGATCTGGGTCAGTACCATTCATGTGATCTAGATCTCTTCAAACTCAAGTTGTGTCTTGATTTTTGTCTTCCATACAACATAGTTATTTCCTCTTAGGAGTTGTGAATCGGAAGAAAGAATTTGGGGGCATTGATGCCTATTTTTTAGAATCAACGACATGGTTAGGCTCTTATCACTCCTGTATAAGGTCTCCCAATCTATATACCATCATTTTGATATACAGAACCTTTCTATATATGCACCCTTCGATATACTCGTCGATACGTGGAAGAAGCTTGCCCTTTCTATATACACGCCGATGCGTGAAAGAGGCGTTAATGTACGTGAAAGAATTCGATACATGGTACCAAGACAATACTGAATGGGGTCTGTGCAATTATTGACATCGGCTCAAAGAAATATCTTCATACGCATGCATAACTTCACTATATACTCGGATAATTTCTCGATGCGGATTTATGTCGAAATCGTTCATGGAAGCAGATAAAAGGGCTCATAATGTGTGCACCATGTCCTTATTACTCCCGTCGATTTAAAGGGTCGATTCTAAATATGACGTTCACTGTGCACTATATTAGGTGTTAAGTGCAGTAGTAGTATGAATTTGATTGTGAGCTCTTCCCAGAGGCACTATTTATACCGAATGTTACGAATGAGATCTAGGATCTCGTGAGTGTTTTAGAACCAAATTTCACTATTTTTTATTACAATTCTTTGCAGTTTTGAGCAATTACAATGTTTGTGGTTGACTATGGCAACCTACAAATTAGTATAATACACTGAAGTATACAATTACATTCAAAATTTTTGAAAAATTGAATGGCAAGCAATTTTTTTTTGTTTTTCAGGGCTTGGTGAAAGCTACTGGAGCCTAAAATGACTTTGACCGCAAAAAACCCCCAAAAAAGCTAAAATGCATTTTTAATGTCTTCCCTTTAGAAGAAGATGTTAAAATGAAAAACTAAGAAATTGGGAGATTTTTTTGCCCTTTTTAGGGTTTTATCCTCTAATTTTAGTAGGGGTTTTAGTTGATGTTAAGTGCTTTAGACAAGGTTTTCACTACTAACTAGGGTGGTTTTGCCATATTCTCTCGGCCAAATCTCAATATTTTTTAAATCAAAAGGTTTTGTAGGGGGGAACCATAGACCTCTTACACCCAAAGCTTTTGCACTATCCAACGAAGTGCTTATTGCGTTATACATATCAATTGAAGTAAATTTTATTTAAACAAAGAATAAAGACCTGACCTTTCCAAATGTGATGTGGATGGGAGGCTCTTTGCATCCATGTGGCTTGGAGGATTGAGGCGGATTAGGGTTTCCATTGATAATTAGGATTTTCTTCTTTGTATTAGGCCTCCATTTTGATATTGTAAAATATTTTTGCTTTCTACTCGTCGTTGTTTATTGCCACATCTGTGTTTTAATTTGTTGTAGGTCTGATCGACTCAGGGCGCGTGGGTCATGGCAAGTATGAAGGAGGCTAAGTCCACTACGAATCGATCACCTCGATGCAGTCGTCCTTGGTCCACTTGTATTTTCTTTCGATGAAGTGTAAGGTTCCAACTCCAGTGTGACGGTGATGGAGACTTGACTCGTTGTGGCCCAACTTGGCTTCATGGTGGGGGCTCGACCCAAGTTTGTAAGAAAACTTTCCTAGTAGATCTCGATTGGATGGTGGCTCAGATGTTTTAACTCGGCCAACAAAAATTGCAGCGATTGACAACCTCGCCGCTAATGCTTTCACACAAAAATACATGACTCAATTTTGATCAAATAATGAATCAGCCTTTAGCTTGCTTAGGACAAAGGAAAAACAGCTCGGTGGAGTCTATAACTCGGTTGTAATGCGAGGATCGACTCACGGCTCCACTTTGTTTGAGGATCGGTGGGTCTTAAAACATGACTCGCCAATGTAATAGATTGTGATCTCGACGAACGCAACAAATGGTTAGCTCTGAGAGAGTAGTTTACAAACCTCAAATTTCATACTAAACAAATAATATTATCTCATACCTAACTTAGTCCTCTAGATTTAGAGGAAAAACCCCGATTGGGGAAAAAGATTTTTTTAAAAATTTTATATTCTGCAAGAAATGTTTCCTAGTGCAAGATGCACCAAAGATAAAAATAAATTTGCATTAAACACTGAACAAAAGAGGGTGTTTTGGGGATGCAGGGATGTCCGGGAAGTTCTTTGGAGGCAACACATGCTCTCCTGAAAAGAAAATTCTTCTTTAAGACACTTCTCTTCCTACTGCAACCTCTCTCCAACCCTCTTCTTGCTTCACTGTGAGATTCTTGCTATGGTACCAAATGTAAACTAAAGCCCGATATGTTTATTGATGTTCAATCAAATCAAATTACAATATATGGTTTGTAATTTTATAGAATTGAAAAACCATGTGCGATAAAATGCAAGGTTCAAAGGTACAACTGAAATCATAACAACTTCTAGAGTACATTAGGAAGCAACAATAATTAAATACAAACAAATAATAAGTTGCAACTATGCAACGTACAAACTTAAATAAGACAAAATAAATGGTTATACAAATATAACCAAATAATAATATTAAATGCACAATTAACTTAGGTAAAATAAATTTACCCTAACAATACAAGAAAATGCAAGCAAGATTAAAAACAACCAAGATATAACATGTTGTGGATGGGTGGAATGGAATGCAAGATGGAATGATAGGATCCATGTACCCCCAAGTGAATGGAAATGCATGCGGTGAGGTTCATTTGGTTTTCCGCTCATAAGTTAAGAATGAACCGTAAAGGAGAGTGCGTCATCAAGAAATGGTCAAAAGGTGTATTTGTGTCTAATGCAGCTGCGATGAATGAGTATGTGTGTTGATGATATGTGACCTAGAGATGATTTGTATGTGAGCCTTATAGCGAAAGCATATATCACAACAAGATGAATAAAAATTGATGCTTTATCCTACCACGTATATTACTACAAGATGAATAGTAGGAGTGGTGATGTAGCCTAAAGTGTATACCACCACAGGTGATAGAGTAAGTGACTATTTAGCCTATAACGTATGTCACTAACCTCGGAATGTCACATGATGGAAGGTCAAATGGTAAATGTGTAAGTATGATAAGGTTCATTTGATTAATAAACCCTCGGCTTATCAGTATGGACGATGAACTAAAGTGCGTCATAGGGTAGCGAGTGCAATGCACAAAAGACGATGTAGTGTACGTGATAATACATGACCATATTATGCATGAGATGTGTAATACACAATGAATAATATGTAACACAACGTGTGTAAATAGACTAGGAGTGTAAAGATGCGTCTTTATGTAGTACAAAGTATGTAGGTTGAGTAGTATGTAATGTTAGATGCAAGGACAATAGTAGTGTGACACATGTATGATGAAGACTAGTATGATGTATGACGTGTAGATGTGTAAAAGTCAAAATGATGTAGACTAAATATAGAACGTATGATGTACGATGCACGATGTGTGAATAAATGTAGTGTGTAGTACTTATGGTGCAGTGTGTGGGGTTCATGTGTAGTATGCCCTCAATAGTCAAGTGTGAACCAAAGCACAAGAGTGTGTCATCGGGTAATGGCGATGTATGTAGTGTGGATGAATGTGCCTATGCTATGAGAGTGATGTATGATAGTGCAAAGATGAGAGATGCACTAATGCTAATATGGGGGAGATGTGTTGACGCTATGCCCCCAAGTATATGGTAATGCATGTACTATTTGATAAATGATGTATGAAGGTGGTGAAGTATCATAGATTTTGTAAGATTGATTTAGTAATGGGATAAATAATGAGAGATTGTATAGTATGTGTGACAAGTAATAGATGATTATAGAGGTACATATGTATGAGTAGTTATGTAATAGATATATATGTTAATGCAAGATGAAATGAGGCTATTTATTATAATAGACCCTTCAACAGTCATATAAGAACCATAAGAATATGAGTGTGTCATTAGGAGGAGGGTAGGGTAAAAGAGTCACCTACGAAGATGAAGTTTATGTGAAGTGAGGGAAGCATGGTGGGAAAAAGTAACGGTAACACCATGTGGTGGTTAAATTTGTGATGTGTATTGACCAATAGTACAAATAGTTTCTTTGACAAAAACAATTGATTGCTTTGAAGTGGTGTAGGATGGGGAGGTATCTTGAATGGTGGTAGCTTTTGTGGTGTGGATGACGTTGCTGAAGGCTTGATAGAGTCCCAGGTTTCCACTGGAGTTTTGAAGGAGGTTTCTTAGATTGAATTGTTAGTGTCATGTAGATACTTTAAGAGGAGAGGGTAGTGAGATTACTTTTGAGAAGTGGTTGCTTGACTTGAGTAGATTGCATAGGTGGTGCTGAAGTGAAGAAAGATGAAACATTAGAAGTGATGAATGGATGCTCATTAGACATGGTGGAATCAGATTTAGGAACCCATTGAGGTGGAGTATTTGTAGATGGGCATGTAAGAGAATGTTGTGCAGTGAATGAGATAAAGCCCTGATGCTCAAGATGTTTGATTCTTCATTGTAAAGTGTAGCAATCATTGTTGTTATGGCCATTGATTCGATGATAATTGCAATATGGATGCCCTTGATACTTAGCTAGTCGATAAGGAGGATAACAATGAGTAGGTGCTAGAGTGATCAATTGATGATTAAGGAGCTCAGTGAGAATGTCATGTTGCTTAGTATTGTGATCAAGGATGAGAGGATCTAGTAATGGTATGACTTAAGGCTCACTGATATGAGCACATGTAGCAAACATAGAATGAGAATGAGATGTAGAAGGAGAACAAACATGCGCTTGAGAAACATCCTTAAGCTGTTGAATTTCAGATTTGAGAGATGTAATCGTGGATTCCATGGCCTTAAATTTGTCTTGAAATAAATCATGTAGATCTTGAATTGATTCCAATAGGGGTTGATTATATGGAGGAACACTAGGACTAGGGTCATCAGATAGATGATGGAAGATAGGACTTATTTCATTCGTGGCATATCTTTAGGATGACATATAGAGTCTAGTTCTCTTTGTAGAACAACTTGACAATCGAAAGTCATACATTTTAAGAAAATCAGACAAAGGAACTTGAGGAAATTTACGACCCATGATAGAAGAAAGATGAGGATCCGAAGCATGAAAGATGTGGGGCTCACCAAAATGATTAACTAAAATGTGGAATAATGGTAGTTAATCTAAACTAGGAACAACAATAAATAACAATAAATAAAAGCAATAAATAAATATAGAAAGTGACCCAAACAACTAGGCTAATGAAAATAAAAACCCTAATGTGCAAGAAGAGTAAGGAAACGACTTAGTTGATCCAGAGGCTTGATCTGGACTATGTCGTAAAATAAACTAAATATTATGGAAGTAGGAACGAACATGCAGAGGTCCCAAAAAGGAAATATTTAAGATGTTTGGTAGGATTGAGGCACCCGGGAGAGGATCAAAGTTCTTGTGGGCACCCTAGTCTGAGTTCCTAGGCCACACCGTGAGTACACGCGGGAGGTCCAAAAGCAAATTCTGAGGTGGTCGGATGATGATGCGAAGCCTTTGTTTTCTTTCATGTGTAATTCGTTTGCTATGTGCCAAATGTCGCCAATGATCAATGATGAAAGATAGACCTGTAAAACCCCAAAACAAGCATCAAAACCTTATATATTAGGAATAGGGTGTTGTTAAGTATAATTAGTAGTAGTGTCTAATAGAAGATAACAATGGCTTGCCAATACGGCTGCAAATGGCTGAATAATGTATAGTATGGTAACAGTCAAAGTACAATAGGAATGTTGTGGTAAAAAGTAAATATTTGTCGTAAGTGGTCCATGTAATGTTAAAAGGGTCAAAAGTCAATAGGGTCTACATGATTAGGAATTAGAAATATTATATTTGTAATAATGACAAGGAGTGATGTCATAAATATTTTGTATTTTATTTGTAAAAAGTCTAAAAAGGTGGAACCCATGTGAAATGATAAGGTTTATCTTATCTTAAAAGATAAGCCTACATGTAAAGATAAGAGTTAAGGTATGGAATATGATTGGCCAAAAGGGATTCCCTATCCTATCTTAGAGATAGGGTGGATAAGCCCAAATGTTCTATAAATAGAGAGGCCACCCCTCTCATTTAGCATAGAAGGAAGTAGTGAGAAATATTGTATGAGAAAGTGTGTTGAGGAAGCCATCATTTAGAAGGTGTGTTAAGGAAGCCAATAAGAGGGGTAATTGTGAAGTTTCTCCCATGGTTATTGTTGTAAGGCAAGTGGAGTTGGTAACACTCGAGTACTTCATGGGTGAGATTGTAACAATTTCATGTTGATAATATAATTTACACTTGTATTTTAGATTTTCATCATACCTTTGTATCATAGTATATGGTATTCTTGTATTATGTCTGTTATTGTGTTTCCAGATTACTACCACCAAACCAAAAGTTGTGCATTACTAAATAATCATAGCACGAGGAGTTCTGGTGGAGAATTATCATAGTGTTGGATTGGTGATGACATTTTGGTTCCATTTCAGGACCATTCCTCGTTGGTGGATTTTCTGAGAAATATTCCCACTTAGTCAGAAATCATTTGGAGGGTAACCTTGGTTTTTTACCGTGCATAGTATTTACCATAGTAAATTCACTTTTTACCGTGCATAGTATTTACCATAATAAAGTCACTTTTTACCATGAATAGTATTTACCCCATAATAAAGTCACTTTTTACCATGTGAATAGTATTTACCACAGTAAGTCAAGTTTTACCATAGTAAATGTAAGTTTACCATGGTCATTCCTATTTTACTTTGTAGAAAGGTGTAAAGTCACTTTCTATTATAGTGATTCCAATTATTTGTGCACATAAGTCTTGTTGATTGTACTTGTGGGTTGGTATTTCACTTGTGGTTACTTTTGAAAATGGGAAAGATTCCTATTTTTTTAGCCCAATCTAATGAAGATGCTCCCTCTTTCATTCAAGAATTTAAATGATCTTGCATTTGTAATGGCCTCATAAGAAGGAGAAAATGGACTGAATTTTTCCTACCTTTTGGATGGTTCAGCCCTTAGGTGGTTTGAAACACTAGGTGATAATGTTAAAAACTCATGGGATTTATTAACTGAAAGTTTTCTTGAAGAATTTGGTGCACAACAAAAATATGCAGATCTCATGATCGAGATCACAAAGCTAGCCCAAGGAGAGAAGGAGAAGATCAAGAGATTATCATGCTCATGTCCTGGAGTTAAGGAGAAAGCTCGATGCCCAGATCCGAAGGAAGGATTAGCGGATGGGTTGATGAATGGCATGGATAATATCCTCTGTAAGCACTTCATTCTTGGGATGAAGCCAAAGATCAGACAAATGAGTGAAGTATGACCACCCAACCACCCTCGAACAAGCAAAGGAGATTGCTTTAGAAGGAAGAAGAAGAAAGCATGGAAGAGGAGCCCAAAGAAGTTGTTATTAAGGTGGAGCCTACACCAACACCTTTGGTCCAGACACCACAACCACTATTGGTGAGAAAAATCCTCCCTCTAGTACTTCCACTGAGTATGAAGATCTCCTTAGGAAGATGGGCCAGTTAACTATTAATATTCTTCAAGGAAAGGAATTTAGTTCCCAAAATTCCCAAGGAGATAGGGGTCCAAAAAGAAATATATATGAAGTTGTATGTTATGGTTGTCATAAGAAGGGTCATTATAAGTATAATTGTCTTGATAGAGCTTCCACATGGTACAAGAGATAATGATAAAGGAAAAGCACCTGTGAATTCTTTTGATGTAGTAGATAGGAGTATAAATAATGAAGTAGATGTGCTTGTGACAAAAAAAAGAAAAAAAAAAGATAACCAAGATGGAAATGATCCTAAGAAGATGAAAGGAGAAACTAGTAAGAAACATAGGAGAAGAAAGTTGGGTGTGTAGGATTTTCTAATTTCACAGGGGTAAGGACCATACTCCATCTTAGAAGATCTGTCCAAAAGGCCTACAAATATTACATATGGACAACTTCTTGCTATGTCTTCTGAGAAGAGGCGGGAGTTGCGAAGTGGACTCAATGCTCGATGAAGGAAGGAGGTTGAGGTCCCTATTTTGGAAGCATAGAGTGGATCCCTATGCTCCACAAGATGAGGTATTATGTAATGGTATTTCAATTCATGATGTCTTAGTAGATGGAGGTGTTGTAGTTAATGTAATGACCAAGTCTATAATGAATATGTTGGGTTTAAAAATTGATCACCCCTCGACACTTATGTTAAGGTCATTAAATAAGGAAAAACTAAACCAAAAGGTGTTGTTTCAAGATGTGGCAATATCTGTCATGGGTGTTGTATGTGTGGTAGACTTTTAGGTGATGAAGAATGGTATTGTTGCATACCCAATGTTGTTGGGAAGGCCATGGCTAAGGAGAGTTCATGCAAGAAACTACTGGAATGAAGGCTTCATGACACTTGGACATGGCAAGAGAGAGGGTGAAGATAAACATGATCCTTGACATCATAAGGAAGAACCTATGGATTCAAGTGATGAAACTGATGATTGGACATCCTCTGATTACTCTAGTACTAGTGAAGTGGACACAAAGATGAAGAAAGTGAGGTTGATGTGTCGGTCATGGATATCCTTCTAGTCTCACCGACTCATGAACCCATAAAATTATCTGAGGAAGAAATTGAAAATCATCTCCAGGAGATAAAGATTGGTGATGTTGTGATGGAGAGTGAGAAGGAATCCTACCTCCAACTCTTTCAAAGGTACATGCACTTATTCACTTTTGATTACAAGGAACTCCATCAAGTAAGTTGGGTAGAACATTCTATTGAGTTGGTAGATGGTGCTAAGCCCATAAAGCAAATGCCATATAGAATGAATCCTAATTTTTCCAAGACTTTAAAAAGAAGAAATAGATAAGTTGTTGATGCGTAGGATTCATATTTTTGTGGAGAATTCATAATGGGTTTCTCCCATTGTGATCTCAATAAAAAATAATGGGAAGCTACACATTTTGTTGATTATTATAGAAGCTCAATAAGGCAACAAAGAAGGATCATTACCCTCTTCCATTCTCAGACCAGATCTTGGATGAAGTAGTTGGCCAGAGTGTTATAGTTTTGTAGATGGCTATAGTGGGTACAACCAAGTTTATATAGTGGAGAAATATCAACTCAAGACTACGTTCACCACTCCTTGGGAATGTTTTCTTATAGAGTTATGCCATTTGGGTTGTGTAATGCTCCAAAAACATTCCAATGCCTAATGAATAGGGTGTTTGAACCCTACATTGGAAGCTTCATCAGAGTATTCTTGGATGATTTTTGCATCTATGGGAGAAAATGGACCACCTACACTAGATGGAGGTGGCATTTCAAAGGTTAGATGAAGCACAAGCCTCACTAAACCCTACAAAGTGTATCTTTGGATGTTCTAAAGGTGTCTTGTTAGGGCATGTTGTATCTAGAGATGGTATTAGTACCGATCTTGATAAAGTTTCAAAAATCAAAGAGTTACCATTTCCTATGAATAGAAGTAAGTTGAGATCATTTTTAGGCCATGTGGGTTACTATAGAAGGTTCATCAAGAATTTCTCAAAGATTGCACAACCACTAACCCAGTTCTTGAAGAAGGATGTTACTTATGAACCAGGAAAGAAGGCGCATGAAGCTTTTGAACAACTAAAGGAAGCTTTGGTATCTTCACCTATTTTAAAGAATCCAGACTTGGAGCAAGCCATTCATTGTGTATATTGATGCTTCATATGTAACACTAGGGAGTACTCTGAGCCAAAAGGATGAAAATGGGAATGATCATCCAGTTTACTTTGGGAGTAAAAAAAATGAGCAGTGTTGAGGTAAATTATATTGTAACTAAAAAAGGCTCTAGCTATCATTTTTGCTATAAAGAAGTTTAGAAATTACTTGTTAGGGAAGAAATTTATAGTTGTAATAGATCATCAGGCTCTAAAATACATTGTAAATAAGCCTAACCCATCAAGAAGGATAGCAAGATGGATAATTTTTCTACAAGAATTTGAATTTGATATTATAGATAGGCCAGGAAAGAAGCATGTCAATGCAGATGCACTCTCTCGAGCCTATGATGGTTTAGGTTCATCTTGTGATGATGATGATTTCCCGATGCAACATTGTTATCCCTTGACACAATCCCTAGTGAATACATAGATATTTGGAATTATCTAAATGATTTCAAGTTTCTTGATGGTGCCAATGCAAAGACTAAGAGGAAGATTACTCAAGCCATTCATCCATATTCTATTTTACATGGAGTATTATTTTGGATAGGGCTTGATGGACAATACAAGAGGGAAGTTGGACGTGATCAAGGAAAGGAGATAATAGAAGAATTCCACAATGGTACATGTGGAGGACACTTCTCTAGACAACTTACAACAAGAAGGATCTTGGATGCAGGTTATCACTGGCCAACTCTTTTTAGAGATTGTTATAATTATTGTAAGACATGTGATATTTTCAAACACATGGGAATCATAAGACTTCATCAGCTCCATTATGCCCTATTCTTCCACTTGGTCCCTTTGAAAAGTGGGAATAGATATTATAGGTCCACTTCCAACTACCCCCACACCAAAATAAGTATGTTGTAGTTGCCACTGATTATTTAACCAAGTGGGTTGAAGCTAGGCCCTTGAAAACAACTTCCATGGATGAAGTGGAAAGGTTCATGTATGAATGCATTGTCACTAGATTTGGTTGTCCATTAGAAATTGTAATAGATCAAGGAATCCACTTCATTAATGAGGTGGTAGAAGCCTTGGTAAACAAGTTTTCTATTAAGCACAGGAAGGAAACAACTTACAAGCCAAACACAAATGGACAGGTGGAGTGAAAAATTATGTATTGTGCAAATCCTAGCAAAAGATGCAGCTTTGTAGGTGCATAAGTGGGATAAAAGGATTCATGCAACATTGTGGGCATATAGGGCAACATCAAAGTCAACAACAGATACTCCCCATTTCAGTTGGCTTATGGAATTGATCCAGTTCTTCCTATTGAGTTTGATATTCCCACTGTGAGAGTTATGAAACATGAAAGGATGGATGAAAGTGATTCGGTAAGAGAAAGGTTGGTACATATTCATTTGTTAGAGGAAATGAGGGAAAAAACAAAGGATACAAGTTATAAGAAGAAGATGAAGCAAAAGGAGTACTTTGATCAAAATATCCTCTAGTCTCCATTTCAAGTAAATGACTTGGTTCTAGTATATGATTCTTGATACAAAAAGAGAAGGCATAGAAAAATTCTTCCAAAATGGATGGGACCTTACAAAATAGTAGTTGTGCATGAGAATGGTACATATCAACTGGAGGAATTGGATGGTACTCCCATTACAAAATGGGTCAACCACGACAAGCTTAATATTTTCTAGCACCGGCTTTAGATTGTCCATAGTAGTCTACTCTGAGGATGGAGTAGAAGCTAGGGGGGGGAATATGTCGACACTAAAATTTTCCTCCATGATTTCTATTTCCTTAATGTATATATTAGGAATAGGGTGTTGTTAAGTATAATTAGTAGTAGCATCTGATAGAAGATAATGATGTACTACCAATACGGCACCACCAATAATGTATAATATGGTAACAATCAAAGTACAATAGGAATGTTGTGGTAAAAAGTAAATATTTGTCGTAAGTGGTCAGGTAATGTTAAAAGGGTCAAAATTCAATAGGGTCTACATGATTAGGAATTAGAAATATTATATTTGTAATAATGACAAGGAGTGATGTCATAAATATTTTGTGTATTTTATTTGTAAAAAGTCTAAAAAGGTGGAACCCATGTGAAATGATAAGGTTTATCTTATCTTAAAAGATAAGCCTACATGTAAAGATAAGAGTTAAGGTATGGAATATGATTGGTCGGAAGGATTCCCTATCCTATCTTAGAGATAGGTGGATAAGCCCAAATGTTTCTATAAATAGAGAGACACCCCTCTCATTTAGCATAGAAGGAAGTAGTGAGAAATATTGTATGAGAAAGTGTGTTGAGGAAGCCATCATTTAGAAGGTGTGTTAAGGAAGCCAATAAGAGGGGTAATTGTGAAGTTTCTCCCATGGTTATTGTTGTAAGGCGAGTGGAGTTGGTAACACTCGAGTACTTCATGGGTGAGATTGTAACAATTTCATGTTGATAATATAATTTACACTTCTCTTCCACAACTTGCTCATTAGCTAGTCCTCCTGCGCACATAATACGTAAGGATGGTAACATAAATTCAACAAGCAATACAACCTCTGCGCTTGACAACCAAGCCGAAATGGCTTGGCCTTATTTAACCTCTTATAGGTGGTCCTATATGCCCATAGTACAAAAAATAATTTATCATCCTAGTCTTTCCTTCCAACATCATAGATTTTTTGTCAGTGTTTGTCCCAAAATATTGTTGAAGGATTGAGTAAAGACGATTGGCTTGTGGGTGATAGTGTGTTTTCTTATGGTGTGCCACCATAAAATCAGCCATCAATATTCTGATGGTCTCATTTAAGAAATGAGTTCCCCTATCACTTGTTAAACTAGATGGAAATCCATACTGCTAATAATATTTTTTGACAAAAATATTGCTATCATTATTATTGTCACAATCATTTGTAGGTGTTGCTTCTTCTCACCTTGTCGAGATAGTCTACAAGTTATAATATAGCATGTGCAAATCCTTCAAAGTGGTGGGTAAGTAAGAACTACAAAAATAATAACCCATTTATTAAAAGGTTAAACACTTGTAATATTCCTCAAAGGCATCTCATATTTGGTTCCAAGCTTTCCAGTGCTAATAATGGTCACATGCCTTGACATATTATTTAATATCCTTATATAAGGTTTTCCACCAAAGAGCATCCATCAAAACCTTGTACAATGGCATCCCTAAGCATAATGACCTCCCCGCAATTCCACCATGAGATTCTTCCATAATAGCCTCACACTCATGCTCCAAAACACACCGACGTAAAACCTCATCATGACCTAGCTTATACAAATCTCCACCTATCAACTGGTAAGGTGTCACGCATATTGTAAGTTGATTATTTTCTAATGTATTAATCCCCTCAAATGCCTGTCTAGTGCATAAGAATACTGTAATATCCTCTAAATCTACGGGCATGTGGTTTAACCTTAAAAGCTATGCACTGTGCATCAGGCATTGTATCTTCGATGCTCTGCGCATCCTCGCAAGAATTGATTCTTGATAAATGGTCAGGCCCTGAATTAATTTTTCCTGGTTTTACAATGTAAACTCAAACTCATGAAATATTAATATCCACCTACAAATGCACCCTTGCAAAATAGGCTTGTTGACCAAATACTTAAGTGCCATATGATTGATAAAGAAGATAAATGGTGTTAGCTATAAGTATTGCCTAAATTTGTGCGGCATGTAAATCATGGACAAAGCCTCGTGCTTAGTAGTTGTATAATTTTTCTTTGCGGTGTCAATTTCTTGTTTGTAAAATGAATGGGGTGGTCTACAATTCCTTCTCCTAGTTACGCCAACACTACACCAATTTCCATTCCAGAAGCATCAACGTGAACATGAAAGGGCTTATCCTAATAAAGAAAGTGTAAAATCGAGGCAATAGTAAGCCCTTCCAAAGAATGTCGTCAAATGCTTGTTGTTGCGTGTCATACCAATAGAATTTTTCCTTATCCTTCAACAGCTTCTTCTAAAGGCGTGACAATCTTTGTATATCCCTTAATAATTTTTTTGTAATAACCCAGATGTCCTAAAAACCACACAATTCACTTTGATTATTATGTTCATCCAAACCCAATATCACAACTACCTTGTCCTGGATCCACCAACATCCCTTCCTTACAACTTAATTGTCCAAGTAAAGTGTTAAAAGGTGTTGCGAATGATGCACTTCTTAATATTAAGGGAGATGCTTATTTGCTCGCACCTCTCAAACATGAGCCTTAGATTCTCACAATGGTCTTTGACCAAGCCATAGACTATTCAATCATCTAGATACACTTGCAAAAACTTATGAATGAAGTCCTGAAATGCTTGTACCACAATGTGTGAGAACACCAGCGGCGCATTCTGCACCCAAAGGGCATCGATGTATGAAAAGCTTCCCCATTCAAAGGTGGTGAAGGTTTGTCTTTTCTTGATTTTCCTTCACTTTGCACACTTGATAAACTAGAGAACCCATCTCAAAAGGATTATATCTCACGACTTATAACTCCCTCAAGGATCTCCTCTACAAATGGTGTGGGAAAGGATCAATAAAATTGAATAATTAATCTCCTTATAATCCACACAAATCCTTATCCTCCCATCCTTTTTAATATTGATGACCATGGGGCTAACCCATTCAGATTCCTCAATGGGCTAAATTATACCAGACTTGAGCATTTTATCAAATTCTTCCTTTACCTTGACGCGTAGAGTTGATTCATCTTGTAAGGACTCTTCCTAATCGGGCCCACACCTTCTTTAAGTTTGATTCTCATCTCACCTAAAGAAGGGTATACTCCTTTTAGCTCATTATAGCCTCATGAAATAAAAATTTTCTGAAATTCACGCAAGAGTTTAATGATCTTAGCCACTTCCTACTCTGACCAATAATCACAAATAATGACCTCCTTAGGCTTTGTATCTGTGCAAATGTTAACCTTATTTGTTTTCATAGGATCATGATATCGTGAACCTTTGCATCTGTGTGGCCATCATCTCGTGCGTACCTTGACATGATTAACATCCAAGTTATTTTCCTCCTCATCATTAGGATTTATCGGGCATACCAATTTACCCTTTTATTTATCTTCTCAGAATGAACTATTTCTTCTTCCTTAGTCTCTTCAAGGTCAAGAAGTGCCTCTAAATCCATATCTCCAAACATTTTTAACTCGGAGTTCCTCGGCCTTTGCAATATCTCCACAAGTAAGGTGCTTCATAATCAGTAGTGCTTCGTTAACCGAGAGGCTTAGTAGAAAAATAATTAAAATTATGAATCATATCAAAGGTCATTCCTACCAATTAGTTTTTTCCATTTTCAACTTTGCATGAATATACCATGCGCGTGTGAAACCGCTTAAAGTGGAGTAGAACTTATGCACCCAAAGTGATGGTGGCAAGGCCTCTTATCCCTCAGTCCAAAATCTCTCACAATCCTCTGGATGTGATGCGAGGCGTAATGAAGAATTCCCATTGAATTCACATATCGAGAAGGTATATTGCTCTTAGAACCTATTAGAAAGGTGATTCTCACCTCTTGCCATTCCAATAGGTTGTTGTAGACACCTAAATTAAGTATTATACGCTCATCGCTCACGTGCACATACTTTATTCAATCATGTCCCTTATTTAATTAAATGCCCATCTAATCCTTATTAATTAATTAAGTGACATTAATTAATTGATCATTTTAATATCTTGCATGCCCAATTATCCCATCCACATTAATCTTTATGCCCATTAATTAATTCATATTAATTAATTAATCCTCATCCATTTCCCTAACCAACCTTCTATTTCTATTGCTTTTATCCTAAATTCATCACTATACTTTTCTAAGCTCTTCTCCCATCTATTTCTATACGCTAACTAACTTAAATTCATCCCCAAGAAACCTAATCCTGCCCAAGCATGCTTTAATGCATTCAACTAATCCTTCAAAACACCTAAATCACAAAAGCAAAAATCATGCCCATTAGGAAAATTTCCCTGCAGTTTCGTAGCGATGACCTAGCCTAGTCGTTGTCGACCCCTCTAAAAATAGCTTCTTTCCTTCTATTCAGTATTAGAAAATTAGATTCATGCCATTCTCAAGCTTTCTTCGAGCCTGAGCAACCTTCCTTATGCCTGAGTAGTTCTAAGACATCCACAAACCTCTTGGACATCCCTCTAGTGTGCTTGCATCACTCATGATCATCGTTCGTGAGATATTCTTATCATTATCATATTCCTTTCTATATCTCTATCATATTATCATATATGCTTTGTTTTTAACATCTTGCAGTACATAACAACTTTAGAAACACTTAAGTAACCTTCTCCTATAGCTCCTTTTGCTTACAGTTGCCATTTTTATCTTCTCATGCTCGGTTTTGCACTTTTCTTCTATAGTAGAGCTGTCAATCCTCCCTGGTTGCCGTCGACTAGGGCCCTTTTTATCCATTAACCTATCCTAACTGCTCTTTTCCATCCTTTATCCTACTTCCTGCCTCTGGTTCTCTTATATAGATCCTTTTACAGTAGTTATAGGCCCTGATCAACTTCTAGATCACTCTCAGACCTTGTAGGTTTGCATATTTCATCTACAGGTTCAGATCCATCCTCCCAAGTCAACATTAACCTGCCTTTGCACAGCCTAGGTTGCCACCGACCTGCACTCGAGTAACAATCGATTCATAGTTATTGTCATCAAATCAGCTTTAGATCAAGTTTTGTAATTTTTCGATTTAGTACTATTTCTGCTTTACTCGCATGCTCTATTGTTTTATTTCACTTTATCTAAACAAATGGGGGTTGACATCCACTAAGGAAGTCAAAAGCTTCTTGGGTCTCGCTAGTCGAGAAGCCCCGTAACTATCTATCTAATCAAAATCATTTCCAATCTTATTTGTTGGTATATCAAGTTGCGTGATGCAACGAATCAGCCATCTAGCGCCGTATCACATCTGAGGTAACATAAACCCTCCATCATTTCTGAGTTTCTAGTTTCTTTAGTAGCTAGTGCATTAACTTCATTATGAACAAGAAATTTGGACAACATTCATGGCACACCCAAAGGTGAAAAAACCCTTTAGGTGGTCTCTTTCTTTTCTATATTCTTCTTTTCCTACTAATACATTATGAGGCTTCGCTTTATTACTTGTTTGTCTTGGCTTCGTGGCTTGGATCACTCATCACTCAAAAATGTAGATCGTTATCCGGGTATTTGTCTTTTCCTTTTGCATTGTACTTTCTCTTCCTATTTGTGTTCTCATAAAAAAAATTTCGTTTTGGCTTAAAAAGAACCCTTCTTTTCTACATTCTTCCTGCTTATATAGTCTAAGTAGGGGTTCAATCTTCTACATCTCACATTTATCACACACAACCTAAACCTCACGAATCAATTAACACATCAAAACACTCCCTTTCTCGGTAGACTGATTGGGATTTGATCACCCAACAGAAAGCCACCTCAGATATTTCCTAGCCACAACTTACCTGAAACCAAACATAGATCACCTTCTTCTAGGTCCTTTTTTATCCATCTCCCTTTTATTTTTCACATTCTTAATCAAAACATAAAAGGAATTGTTTTCTTGACTTGTTTGTTTAATAATGGAACCAAAATTCCTCGATCGAGTTCTCATCACCCACCATGACCCCATTCAAATCCTCATTTGCTTCCCCCGACCTTCTTCCAGGTCCTATCATGATTATCTCTGCCGCATGCCCTTTCCCGATTTGATCACATCGACCAATGAATCCTCGTTTTATCCCCATCACCTCACACCATTCCTATTTCTACCCCACCATCTTTGTCTCCATTACCTCATGCCCTTCTTGGGTCATCCAACATCACCATACCCACCTCACTTATGGATATTCCTCACAAGAACCCCATCCGTGACTTCCTCCTCCATAGATATCAATCAACACATCTTGTTTCACCTTATGACATCTCCCCTTCATCCGACATATTTGTCTCACCTAGGGACATCCCTTATGAGCCTTTTGTATCGACCTTCCTATTCTTTCCCCATCCCCATCATCTTACCATGATCCTACTTATCACCATGCTCCTATATCCCCCAAACAATCCCATCTTCACCACGTGACATTCTCAGACAACCATTTCCTAATCCCCACTAGCGAGTTCATCTTCACCTTCTACATCACATCAATTTAACCCATTCTCAATCAACACCATACATCAGACATCTTCTCCCACATCTATTTTACCATCTTCATCATCTACCCCTATCTTAGATATTGTGCCAACCGCCTATTCAAGGGATATCATCACATCCACTATATCACGACAAAAACTTGTTGCAAAAGAACAAATCAATTTCATTAAGAACAAGTTAGAATTTCGTGACAGTCTCATGAGTTCTCCATACAACCGTGAACTGGTCATATTTTTGATGCTTTTAATACAAATCTCTTTGTTAAAATGGTCTAGAATCCCATCATCATCGTCCATAAAATATTTCATGAATGAATCAATTTGGAGATGGTCTTGAATCGAGGTGAAAATCTTAAAGCTTACGTGATTGTGGAAAATTCAAACATGGCCAACTGAGTATCTTTTACAAAAGAGTGCGGGGTTTGAAATTGGTGTTCTAGATGCGGGAAATTTATTTATTGAAGAATGTATTATACCTTCTTGTGAATTTTTTCGAGCTAATATATGGTTGAGATTGTTTAAAGGTACAAATACTATGAATTTGATCGCTTAACATTTTGTAGCAACCTAAATTTTAGAAGACAAATAAAATTACTAAGTTCTTCTCTTTTTAAGAAGGTGAAGTGATTGAGAAATTGAAAGACATTCTAACTCAATGTAAGGAAGAAATTTGAAAGGTATTGGTCACTATAAGTTTTTCTCGCTCCCTAATCCTAGCTTGAGTCAAGTAGATGAAGTGACTCCACTTGGTCAAGAAAATAGTCTAAGTCTAAAGGACATGAATATGAAGAGATAGGGAGTTGAAGATCTATGAAATGAGCTCAAACAAGGGTGAGCAAGTGTTGAACAAATATAAGTAAGTAGAAATTAAGACATTAAAGAAGAAGTGATGTGTTCCTTGAAAGTGTGTGAAAGACTAACTAAGAAGGTGAATCAAAATATGAAGTTTTGAGATACTCAAAAATTGAAAAAGTGTGAAACAAACCGAGATAACTAGATGATGATGACTCGAGATAACTATGATGTTTCCTAGAGTAATGAAGTATGTGGTACGCTAGTGATGAAGATGGAGAAGTTGAAGAGGTTAGTAAGGTGTGGAGGTATAAGAACTTGAAAAAAAGGGGGAGTATGTTTTTGAAGACCTAGATGATGAATGACTAATTGTGAGAGATACAAAAGTAAATGGAGTGTGAGACAATTGTACAAAGAAGAACAATGATGTTTGAGACAATTGTGTGAGATGCATGTGGTATGAAGGAAATAGGTTGGTGATGCTGATGAGTAAGACAACAATGATAGACCTAATAACTGATAAGCCTAAAATACAAATGTGTGTGTGACAAAACAAGAGTACAATTGTGTATGATTACAAAAATAGAAACTAAGGTGCATCTAGGACAATGTTGATTCAAGAAAAAAGTGAAATAAAAAATTGAAAATGCAGGGGAAGGATTGTGTGTGAAAGAAAAACATGAAATGCAAGGGATTGAGTTTGTAATCCAAAGGAAGAATAGAGTGTTTCAGGTAAACTAGAGTTCAGGTACAAGGTGAAAAGAATGTTGAAATGTTGATGAAATTGCAGGTGAGGTAAGGAATTTAGGTTGCAAATTTAGGGTCACAATCATATGTATTGCATCTAGAATGAAGAGTGATCACATAGTGTATTCATAATGAGTCAGAGCTCGGATAATAAGGGAGTTGTTGCTTCCTTGCAAGTTGTAGCTTGCAGAAGGTCAGTGGTTGCTAACTAAATTAATTTGGGGTTGTAGCTTCCAACATCAAGTAGTTGCTTGATTGTACTTTTGGGGTTGTAGCCTCATGAAGCCGAGTTGTAGCTCAACTTGAAATCATTGTAACACATAGGAAAAATTATCCACAACTAGTTCTTTGATTTATGTGGGTTTTCTCCCTTTTTGGGTTTCCCACCTAAACCAATGTGTACTTGTCTCTCTTCAGTTGTTTGTGCATGATTTTTCTTAACTAGTTTGTGAAGTTTTAATATCGGAAAGTTTAATAAGACACAGATTCAACCCCTCTCGGTGTCCAAATTTTCAACAAACTCACCCCTTTTTCTACATGTTATGGTTGATGGTTCCATTGTCTATATGCTCCAATGAGATCATCATAAAAATATATTTGAGAGGCACATTGATCTTATACTCTTAATTACCATTTTTCTAATGATATATCCTCTTTTTACATAATGATAAATAAGAAATTTTTTTGCCCAATCAATTCTTGATAGTTAGTGTGACTTGTCGAGATAAAATTCATGTAATCACAAAGGAGAAGTTGTCTTCATAAAAATCTCCCAAAATTTGGTTTGATCTCCTCATCTTAAAACATCATTACAGATGGGGAGATTACTTTCTATTTGGGTGTGTTGTTTGGTATTCACCTATTTGCACGAGATATGTGGGATTAGGTTCTCAATGAAATAAAAAATAATGGGAAATTAGTCTTGCAAATATATTTTCGTCATAGGAAAACTACTTTTCATCAATCACATCTTTTTTTCCCAATACTATGTACAACTCATCTTGATACTTTATTTCAAAATCAGCATATGGAAAACTTGTGAAAATCATTTGTAGTTTCCTCTGGATTAACAACTATGGTAAGAAGATGACAACTATATCTTGGGAAATTTGCACTCAACTTTAATATGTGTGTGGTATTGGAATCATTGACCCACTACAAAAAGGAAATTCCTTGTTGATAAATGGGTTGCAAGTGTTACCCAAGGTACTAAGCCTTGGAAGATACTTCACGAGAAGTATTCAATCTGCCTCCCATAAAGGGTCTTGACTTCCAATCCTTGGGAAAAATATATATAATAAATGCATATTTATTTGATATTTACGCCTCTCTTCCTCTTAAATGCAATTTGGAAGCTTGCAAGAAATGGCCCCTCTTCTCTAATCTTGCCATCAATCGCTTTGGAAAGGATAAAGTATCCATCAATCTTTGGTGGAATAAAGGTATTCAATCTTATGGCATTCCCTTGTTGTTCAACATTCCCTTGTTCAATTAGAGTTTAGTGCCAAATATTTTAGAAAAAATGGCATTAATACAATTAAGGATATTTGGGATAAAGACAATGGACATTAGCTTTCTTAGAACCTATTGCATCGTATATTTGGTTTTCCTACAAAACTTAAACTATAAGTATATGCTTCAATTATACATGTGATTCAATCTAATGTTCTCTATAACATTATAGACAATCCTATTCCCCTTGGAAATAATGTTGTTAGCCATATTAGGGGGCATTATTGTAGCCGCACTAAGGTTTTTGTATCAACTCATTCAACACTCATCTTTACTTGAAAGACACTCATAATACCAAGTAGTCTATGTCCTTCTTCAACTCTCTATGATGATGAATGACTAATATTGTTTCATAATCCCCTAATGAGAACAAAATTAAATTATTGGGCTTATGTATTCTATATATCAAACTCCATATTGACCACATTTTGTCCAAACTTGACCTTGTTGCAAGCAAATATGCCTTTTTCCACCCTAAAAACTATTCCTACCTATCCCAACATTTCCAATCCATATTTCAACTCGGTCTTCTCTCCGCTTCGTCTCTTCCAAATATTTTTCCAACAATTTCAATTATAAAATGTCTTTCTTAGAATTCTCTCCCCCTTTACCCTCTCAAATATTTGGAACACTTCGTAATTAATCATCCTCTTTTCATGTTTGGAAAAATTGATGCCAACAACTATATGCTAGGAATTGTATTGTATTAGTTATCCATCAAACTCATATTTCGTGTTATCTCTGTTTGCAGCTTTGACCAAATTAACTAAGAATCAAGTGATGCATGATGAGCTTCGAAGATAAAGGAACATATTCAACTACTAAAAAGAGTGCTTCAAGATCTTTGAATATCGTAAGTCAATATTTGACTAGATTTATTTATATGTGGTTTAGTTTTTATGCCCTTGTTTTGAGGGTTGTATTGTATCACTTATGATTGGTTTTTAGTTGGTCTATTTCACATGGGCCCTTGCTTTTTTTTCCTAATTTATCCTTTTGAATCTTGTAATATGATCATAATATTAACAACATTTTCAAATTTTTTTACATATATCAAGAAATCAAAATTGAATGTGAAACAAAATGGAACTTGAAATTAAATTTTGAATTGGAAATTGAACTTACATGAGTTCGAACAATACAAATGAAGGCATTCAAAAATCAAAGACTCATAAATTTAAGCAGATTGATGAAGCCTTTGGCCTATGCAATAAGGTTGAATTTTAACATCTATATTCCCGTATAATATTGGTTGCACTAAATATATATGATATATAGCTTCTAATAAGAATGCATTGCAAATTTGAATTGTTTGGAGTTCCAATATTGTCTGCAAAGAAGGTATTGGGTCTATGCTACCATATTCATCCATATATATACAAATTGTCTATTGAAGTCCACACTAAAGGATCTCAAATTGCAAGGCCATTATTCGTCACATTCCTCAAGGACAATAACACATTAGGAAGTACACCTTGTTTCATATCCATGTAACAATCACGTATGTTGGCATTGCAACAATCAAGTTAACCCACAATCCTTGTGTTTTATTATATAGGTAATATCACAAAAGATATTATTACTTGTGTTAAAGCATATAATTGTGTCTCCCCTTTTTGCACTTTTTGTACTTTCAACAAAATATGTCCGACAACCAAAACATGACCAAACACATAAAATGACCAAAATATATTTTTAAGAGTTTAAATATACCAACGTGTAAGGCATCCATAATTTACCTAATTTTTTAAAGTTTTAATAGTTTTGTTAAATATTTATTTACTAGTTAGATTTTAAAATATTTTTGGCCACCAAGTGGGACACACTTAATTTACTAACTGCGAGTCAATAGGCAGTCCATTACATGCTTTCCCATGTTTCTATTAGGGAAAGGGGGTCTAGTCTCCCTATTTTGGAAAAAAGGAGTGAGGACTTTGGATGTTTATTGTCCAAATGGAACTATTTAACGTCTGTTTAATGTATCATAATCTATTTAGGATGAAGAGTGGATCATGTGTGAAGCTGCAAGTCCTAGTGGATATCATTAATGTTCATGTATATGAAGGAATAATATTTCCTATACAAAGGAAGTTAGAAAAATTCCATTTAACTTTGTAGTAGCAATATATTTAGATAATGGAGTGAATTCGAAAATGAAGTTAGAGAGTGGGAATCAAGTTATGTGAAGTTTTATGCAAATGTTTTACAGATGGAGGACTTAGGCTCAAATTTCTAGTCCAAATGGTGGATTATGCATTAGAGGAATGGATTCTATAGATGGTTACAGTTTAGGGATTGAAAACGTCTACTAATTTTGTTGTAGCTATCTCTCATGCCACTGCTTATGTTCATAGTTATGGTGGGGAGGATGAGGAAATTAAGACGAGAGCTATTTTAAATGGAAAATTTATGGTGATTTCAAGTTTGTCTCTTTGATTGGGAAGAACATAAAGCTTACTATGATGTGGAAGAAATAATTAACCAAGACAGTTTGGCAGTCATATGTGAAAGGGTGGGAAAAAAACAGTATGCTCCAAAAAAAAAAAAAAGAGTTTGTATAAAATGAAAATATAAGCGTTGGGAAAAAGATATGCTTGTCTATGGATTTTATGAGAGCCTTCAAATGGAATTACCATCAACATGAGGTGATGAAATATGAATTTGAATATATTGATATTTGCTGCCTTTTTAGTAATATTATGAAGTCAATCTATCAATATTCAATATTGTTATATAACATAAATTTATTGTCTTTTGACTTTTAACCAGTTGTATAAATTAACATCAATTGAGGTCCTTTTAATATATTTATATTTTATTTATTAATTTTTCACTATTTAAAAACTCTTACTTATTGTTCAAGGGAAACTAGTTTCCAACTAAATAAATGTATTTGGGAGATTCCTAATTATTTATCTATATATCTTTTACTGTCTCTGAATACCCATCTCTTCTTTTCCTGAAAAAGAAGTATCCATAATCAGATATCTGTAATAATTACATGATAGAAACCCACTTGATACAACTTAAAATACCAATGGGCTTTTGGCAAGTAACATGTCCACAAATTTATTATTGCATTGAAACCTTACAACGGTACATCCAAACTTAATCTAATTTGCAATCACCATACAAATTGTCCTCGGTCTACATTCCAATCAACATTTTTTTTTTTTGGTGGAAAATGCTTCATAATGAGT
Organism: Taxus wallichiana var. yunnanensis; assembly: GCA_018340775.1. Taxonomy (NCBI): domain Eukaryota; kingdom Viridiplantae; phylum Streptophyta; class Pinopsida; order Cupressales; family Taxaceae; genus Taxus; species Taxus wallichiana. Next base: position 543,428,710 of record CM031241.1, read on the forward strand.
CACTTTCCAAAACACAAGCAGAGATGTTCACAAATCTATCAAATCACAATATGTAAGAGGACTTATTAAGTTTGAAAACTCAGTCACCGAACCGGAGGTTTCACATAGCCGAAACCTTTTTCCATGCAGGCCTGGAAGAAATATCCTCCCACCATGCATTCACATGTTTCCTGTCTTTAATCAGATATCCCTTATCAGTAGCATTCACAAGATATTCAAGAAATGGAAGATGTGAGAGATCAGCAAGGCTATAAACATCCCCTGCCAAGTACTTGCTCTTTGACAGCCTCTCTTCATACACATCCAAAACTTGCCCCAACTTTTCAGCACTGCTCTCAATCAATGCCTTGTCCTGAGGAACACCCATACTTGGGGCAAATATCAGCTGAAAAAGCAATGTAAAAGCATGAGGATTGAAGTTCTGCCCTTCAACTTCTAGCCACTGTTCAACCAATGCCTTTTCTTCCAAGCTGTTACCAAGCAGGGAAGTTCCCTGTCCTGCATATTTCTCAGAATAGTATCTGAGGATAGCTCTTGACTCTGCACATAACCAACACACAATAATTCATTCATACCAAAAGCAGGTCTATATATATTCAATGAAAATCACATGCAAAGTGATACTCTACACTACCCAAATCAAGTGTATATATACACAATTTATTTATCGCATCCAAACCCAAATCAGGTATGTGTGTGTGTATGTATGTATGTGTCTAATGCAAAATGATAATCTACACTACCCAAATCAGGTCTGCAAACATGCTCTTGAGTTATTCATGCAAGTATTGTTATGTTTTGTGATGTTTGAGGCCTGATGCTCCTTTTTATTGACATGTGCTATTGAATCTTATCTTGACACTGTGGATACGGTCGTAGTTTTGAGTCATATGAAACCGATTGCATATGTATTACCATGGTGTCTTATTGTTTGTTAGGTAAGTGCATGTGTTGGATCTATGACAGGGACATATATATCGAGCTCTATGTTGTGTGGACTACTTATTTCTTTCCATGGTGGGTTAGAGGTCTTGTTGTGGTTCACTCGTAAAAATGTGATGTGGAGTTTTGTGAGTGAGCCCATGTGTTGTCTTGTAACAAGTAAGGAAAGTCAAAAGAAAAATTATCCAAGTTTATTCTCGCCTTGTGTTTTGATCCGTTGAATGTGGGCATTACATATGAATGAATATATGATATGGAAAGAGAAAATCTTCACTACCCACAATTGTTCAACTATATAAAAAAATACAAGTGAAAACACCTTTGCATAGAAATTTAGAAAAACACTACCCACATAATTACGCCTGAAGGCGTTCCCCTATGGTAAAGGACCTCCTGACGTTTACGCAATCGTGTCTTAAAGTTGACGGTTTGACGGCCGTTTGAACGCGTTTGCATTTTTAACAATTTTTTTACTCGTTCCTTTGTTACATGGATAAAAAGATTAGTGTTTTTGATCGGCGGTGGATCCTATAGCGGCGTTGTTTTGTCTGCTTTGAGCTTGCTCCCGAGCACCACCTCCCTGTTGCCGACAAACAATTTTTTTGGTTTATGATTTCGAAGGGGCGCTGCTTTAGCGGAAAAATGCATTTTCACATTTCATGTTGGTGGCCTCCGACGTTGGGAATATTACATTTTGCGGTGTTATTACTCAGCTGGCATGTATATGCAATGTTGTATTATTTTATTTTAGAGGCGGTGGGGCTGTGGGTTTTGATTTTTGTGGCGCCTGGTGGGATTGAGGGTTTCTGAGATTGAATCCACGGGGAGAGCGGTTCTGCCCAAGTTTTATATGGAGGATTTGAATTGCGAGACGTGGCGTGTGTTTTCTTCTTTCGGACGGAGAGTGGTGGTGACTTCGAGGATGCGGGTGATGGTGGATTTGTTCCTTAAGAGACATGTGTAGGTGGAGGAAGTGATCGAGACGGATATCGAGGTGAATAGATTCAGACATGCTACTGGTTTCGTGCGGAGTTTCGGGCATGATTCTCGGCTTGCACAAGAGGATTGCTGTTAAATCATTGTTTAGAGGCAACGCCCACTGTCGGACTCGGGTGGGCAATCCCTATGGAGCATTCTTTCATGACACTTTTCGATGTTTGCACATGTTTCAACTCACTCTTTTCATAATCTGAAACAAAATTGGAAGGGATTATAAAAACCAACACCTTTTGTGAATTACCTGGAGAAAATTCATTCTAGATTGTGGCTTACGGAAAGAAACTGCTCGGCCAGAAGAAACTTTTATGGTAATGAGATCAGTTATAGTTTTGAAGTATTAATAGTCTCTTATGGTAGTCCTTCTTGGTAAACCTTTTTTCCTAATCTACTCCGCAACGAGTTTAATGTCATTTATGGTAGTCGGTGGTCTCATGATAGTTGGCTGCAGGGGCACTATAGAATTTACAGAAGTCGTTATAAGCCCGAAAAAGAGGCAGACCTCTGTGAGCCTTTTGACACGGAAACGACTCCTGAGATAAAATTCAAACATTTCAGACAAATTTTCAATCAAAGCCACATAAAATTCAAACATTTCAGACGTATTTTCAATCAAAGCCATGGTAGTGGATCATTGGCAGATTATTCGTCGAAGGTTTCCATTGTTTACCAATTCTCATGTCCTCCATCACACAAAGTGGTGCCATGCGAATTGTTTGACTAAATGCCTAAAACAAATGTGACCTCATGAACTTCATTTATCACATGGGATGAAAAAAATGGTTGTGTTTGAAAGGCCTTCACATCTTTATGAAAAATGCAATCGGAAAGGGTACATGCGGACTCCACAATCTTTTCCAGCATCCTCCCAGCTTCTGCTAGAATGGGAGATTTAGAACAGGGCACCCGACGTGTTTGATGAAATGCCTCCTTTTCACTAACCATATTCAATAGTTTTAAAATACAATCATAAAACAATTAAGAACTTTTGTTTCCCAACCTAATGGTAAAAGAAAGCTTGTGTGAAACCTATACCAGTGATAATAGCACCAGTTACTTATCAATATTTTGATGGGCAACATTTGTCTATACAATAAATGGAGCATAAGTCACCTTCTTTTATAGTTCTATGTAATTGTCTGAGTTTCTCTTTTTATTTCGTATGCAGTAACCAACTTATTGGTCTTGGTGTTTGAATAATCCTTTTGTTTCCTAATACTTCATTAGCAAATATGAAGAACTGTTCTTAGCAAGTGTCATGATCTTTTTCAATGTTTTCTTCAAAATCAAGGCTTATCTTTCAAAAACAACTAGATACAATTATGATGGTAGTGTGCTAATTTGTAAGGGCGGGTTTCATAAGCACCCAAGGCCTAATTTGTTCTCTATTGCATCTAAGAGGATTCCTCCATTTTCCATATTCTTAGAAAATATCTAACAACTTGTTAACAACAGCTCACCTTCACTTCCCATTACCTACCAGTACCCCTTGTAGAAATATTTTTTACCATCTCTTTCAAGGTTTATTTGGGTACTAACCTTGTTGATGATCATATACCCTTCCTTACGAGACATTTCCCTCATTATATATTGAGCTTCATGGATTGTAGATACACCGGCTCAATGTATCACATATAACATCAAACTATGCACAGGAGAACCTCTTCTTTGGTACTTGAGTTCTAGATCTCTAGACTACCATTTGTCTAAACTATTGTTTCTAACATGGCATTGTTGTATTAGTAAGTCTTAAAGATGTTTACATAACTTTCCGCTTGTGAGTAATTGATCTCAAGTAACAAAATCTCCTTATAGCTATGTATATGCAAAGCATTTATTCCTTGTAAAAGATTGGGTGTTGAATTATCCTGCAAATGCATTGTCTTGATTAGTTTGTTTCTTGCTGACAAAAATCATTGTTATGAGAACCTTCTACATAGTGACACCTAATGAATTTTTATGTTAAAACTCAAGTTCACTACTGGGCTCATCTACTTATTTACAATAATCTGGGGAAAGAATAGTGCCATATTTTCCGTCCACTTGCCCTTTCCTTGTGTTTAGGCCATGTTTCCCTATCGTTAGATGTACAAAATGTTATCTAAAACTTCAGAGTTCACTGTGTTCCCAAGGATGAAGAACTTGGAATAGTATTCTATTGAGTGTGAATGATATTCTGGATCACAATTGAGACTGGGCCCTCCAAAGGAATTCATCACTCTGGTTGAGCTTGGATTGTTTTGTCATAATTGAAGTAGTAAGCCCTATTTAGGTTAAACCATCATCATGTTAACTCGTAAAATACAATACTCATTTATATTCATTTCTATCCACCCCTCAGTACTTTTCTATATTTTTTTGTAATTGTAAATATTCAAGGTTTGAACACTTTCACTCAATTGTATCTAGAGAAAAATCATACAAGCCAAACTATTTCTTATAATTTTGTCTATTCTTCATTATTTCTTTTGTTTCTTTGAATTTTTAGGCTTTAAATTCCATCTAAATAGGCATTCCTACCAATGTTGGTTGTCTAGTATATGTTGAGTTGAAGATGTAGTGGGCAGAAGGACTTCTTTGTGTCACACAATTTCTTTACTATACTTTATATATTTGAGATTATATTTACATCAAATTCAAGGATAAGAACTAGGCTGAGTTGAGCTAACACATATCTTACATACATAAAATTTCGAATGGTAGGATTGGGAGGATTGCTGATGCAAAGCTATGTTACAACCATTTGAACAATACTTTGGAGATTTTCCTGCAACTTTCCTCAACCATAACTTCTCTCATAGCAAATGAGGATACACTACCTTCTCATCACTTTCTCTTCACCAAAATCAACGACATACCTGCAAACACTGTCGGTTCTTCTGTTGATTTGATTGGGATTCTTTTTGCGATGTCATCATTCTCAACTATTCATAGGCATGACCAGTCTGAAACAAAAAGAAGAACTCTACAATTAAAGGACATGTCAGGATTCAGTTTCATTGTCACTTTGTGGGGACAACACTTAGATGAGATAAGCAAAGAACTTGAAGACATTCTTTGTATACAACATCTTCCGGTCCTTGCCTTGAAAGTTGTTCGCGTCTCCAGTTTCGATGGGACCTTAGTTGACACTGTTTCAAGTACCAAATGTTACGTCAACCCCCCAATTTTAGAAACTATTACACTTCATGGTTGGGTTGATACTGATGACTACTCCCATCCGATGCCCTCTATCACAAGCAAATTTTGGGCCCTCTAAAATGCTTGACCTCTGTAACAACGATTTCATAGGTCGTACAAATGGGGAATACTGAGGGAAACGAATGGGTCATGGTTACTGAAGAAATCACAAATATCAACATGTACAGATTGTTTTACACGACATGTCCTCTTCAAAAAGGTGACAAACAATGCAAGAAAAAAGTACGAGAGCATGGAAATGGTTCATGGTTTTGTTCGAGTTGCAACGTACAAGTTTAGACCTATGAGTATAGATATACATTCAGGATCGATCTAAAGGACCCAATAAGGGAACTTCAATTAGTTACTACTTTTGATGAGACATTTGAGTCAATCATGGGTGTTGCAGCTAGTGACCTCCACCTATTGTCTATAGATGAAGATGTGAATAGTGCAATTACAAGCAATGTCATCGGCAATGAATATTGCTTCACACTTTCCTGAAAAAGAGACATACCACGAAATCAACAAATTGAAATATGTCATCCTTAGTTCAAAGAAATCACAACTATTAGTATGGAAAATCTTTTTAACACAACATGTCCTCTTCAAAAAGGTGACAAACAATGCAGGAAAAAGTGCGAGAGCATAGAAATGGTTCATGGTTTTGTTTGAGTTGCAACATACAAGTTCATAACTATGAGTATAGATATGCACTCAGGATCGATCTAAAGGACCCAACAGGGAACTTCAATCAATTATTGCTTTTGATAAGATAACTGAGTCAATCATGGGTGTTGCAGCTAACAACCTCCACCTATTGTCTATAGAAAAAGATGCGAATAGTGAGATTACAAGCAATGTCATCAATGCAACAAATACTACTTCACACTTTCCCCGAAAAAGAGACATACTGCGGAATCAACAGATTGAAATCTGTCATCCTCAGTTCAAACAAAGTAGATGGCAGTTCATCTCCTCCGTAACCTTCTTTACGCAAATATTTCTACCGCATCCGTCCCTTCAAACTTTACACCCTCATCCATTCCTTTCTATACTTCGAACTATCAACACTATGTTAGTTATTCCATATCTATGTTTCCCTCTTTTTCCCCGCTTTAAAAGAAAACTGTTGTATTTCCTTTGACATTAGCATACCATTGTCTCCTACTACTATGTGGATTGAAAGTACTATTAAGAAAATAAATGAATATTACTTGCACTTTTGTTATGATATAAGATTTGCCAAAAAAAGGCCATAAACCACTACCACTCATGATATAAGATTTAGAAATGTATATGTACGAATTTGTAACAAGTTTTAAATGTATATAGAACTTTTAAATGAAGTGCTTCATCTATATTTCTACACTTACAAAATCAAATCACATATATCCCCATTATCAACATCAAGTGTTTACAAAAGTAATAACTATACCTCTAAATATACAAGTTACAACCAACTGCAACAAAAAAATGATATATGCCTTGTAATTAACAACAACATAACAATCATTAGTGTTTAAAACCAAAGAAAACATAATGCAGTATACATATATGTTACTTGTAAGATAAAACATAATGAAATTATGTTACTTGAGGAAACTCTGGTTTTTCTGCTCTCCTTTCATTAGATCAACATGAACATTTTCAAAGTTTATGTTTTTCTCAAAGAAACATGCAAGAACCCTTTTGCTGCAAATTGCATAGGGAGCTCCGTACAGCTTCACAGCCATGTTTTGATGGTTTGTTTTTGTTCTCTCTAATACAGAACAGAGACTAAAATACTTTATCAGATGGCTCTCTGTGCTCTATCTTTGAGATTTGCAATGGAAAATGTATTGTATAGAAGATTGGGACTAACAGATCTCCATTACCTAGTAAGGAACAGCCAGAATTGTGGGTGATTTTGATGTTGTTTGGCGGAGAAAATTTAGTGCAAGAAACAAGATATAATATTTATATCCATAAATGATTAAAGATTTCACTAGGATGGTAAATTCATAGCTATCTTTGGAGGAGCTAATTTTCTTCTTTATAAAGTCATAAAATTAAATTTTCTAATATATGAAGTCTGTATTATTCTAGACTGTATGCTTCTTTTAATCAAAAGATTATTTTGGTTGAGTGGTGTAATTTTAATTAATTACAAAATTTTAATACTTTGGGAACTTGATATATTATAGAATAAGTTATAACGAAAGGGGGCCGGCTGGTTTGCCAAAGGTATGGCTAAATACAAATATTAGTTATTAAAATTTGAAATGTGACATACCAAACATATGCAATAGTAGTGCAATAGTAGTGTAATGGACACATTATATAATGTTTCAACAAAAGAATTGTGTCTCGATATCAAAATTTCAAAACTCTCTTCATGAAAATCCATACAATCTTAATTTTTTTATTAAATTATATATTTTTATTAATATTTGTAACAAAAATGATATTGTTGGAATGTTTTATACATTTTGTATAGTTTACCTATTTATGGACTATATATCTACGATGTACAATGGAACACATTAAGTGAATCCATGATATAGGGTATCACCCTTGTTGGGGGTTCAAGGGACCAACAACCCACAATCGAGAATTCAGAGGTTGGCCTCAATTTTATTGGGTCCAGTGTTTTAACCCATGCTATTATATAATTTTATTATTTTGTTTTGGGAACTATAAGGGGTTGATTTTTAGGTCTTGATTTTGACTTTCTTATTGTATTGTAATAGTTTTGTTATGTTGTTATCTATTGATGTGCAGACATAAACTCATAAATATATTATTATAAAGATTTTTTTGTTGTTATTATATTGTAAACATTAAATTAATGAAATAAAGGGGAGGTTATTATGCTTGTTGAGATTTTTCTCTAAAAATTCGCACTAAAATACTTTGTAATGTGTAATCTTATTTGCATGCAATTTTTCCCGATCTATTATTGGATTAAAGATTATATTAAAATAGTTTTTCTTATATAAATTTATTTGGTCAATTCTCTTCAAATATTTTTCTATCACTTACCTACCCCTATTTCTTATAGCTTGCAACTAACTAGGGCAAATAATTCTTATCTATATATAGCCCAACAACATACTATATATAGCTCAGTTGGGGGAGAGGGCATCTATAGTTCTAGTTAGCACCCTATATATCCATATGGCACTTGCTCATATATCTATAGATGGACATCTATTGTTGTTACACATTTATCGGGTGTGTGTCCAAATCTTTGTAGATGGGATTGGGGGATTGGGATGAGATGAATAATTTGTTATTGATGAATTAAACAAATTGATGTAAGGATTTTGTATAAAACCATGTAGGTTTTATAATATCAAAAAGCCTTTTTGTGGTATTAAACTATATCATCAATATTATTTAATTATGATTTTTAGAAGATTATAAACAAGATTACGCACAAACGTGCACGTGCACACACATGCACACATGCACGCATATACATATTTGTGTATAAATATATATACATATATGTGTGTGTATATTCACACACACGCTACGCACATATACATAGAAAATCACTATTATAAACAAAGTGAGACATTGGAATTGTTTCTGGAATGAATGGTTTGTATAAGTAGTGATGGGAGGAAGGTAAACTTCATGAAAACTTAACTTATATGAAGGTTGGTGGCTTCATAACCACGGTGAAGGAGAGGTTTTACACACCTAAATTTTGTATGGGATTGGTTAACTATTATGGTGTTAGTGTACATTCATGTGTGAATATTGATTGGAATGGATGTTTTGACCAATTAAAGTTAAATGACTAAAATGCGTTAAATTTAGGCACAATCTAGATTTTAACAATAAACAGTCAAATACAAACTTAAGAGCTCAAGAAATGTTGATAAGCACCTAAAATTGATCTAAAATAGATGGTATTGAACTTGAAGTAGAAAAGGAGGAATAGTTACCAAAAATGAGCCTACGTGTGTGAAAGACATGCTTGTAGAATGTTGTAATGTGTCTCGTGTATAACCAAAATTAAATAAGACATATTCACCTACTCAATTTGGATTGAAACTTGAAATTAATGCAAAATCAATTGATTCTTTTATATAAATGCTCCAACATTTAGATCCAACAACACGGTAAATGCTATAAAGAAATGATATTCAACAAGGGCACTATATGCTAAAATATAGTAAAACACTTGAGAGAATGAGTTGACTTAGTTTTTCTAATGTTTCACAAAGTGTTATGTATCTAGAAGTAGGTAAAATAAGATGTGATAGGGAAGAATGTGATTTGTCTTTGGAACAAAACCCTGGAAACTCTCTCAACACTAGTATGTGGTGCTTCTATCCCACTTAGCACTAGTGTCTGGCTATGTTCTACTATGTTGTTTCTTTCTAGGTAATTTCTTCTCTTTTTGTAATTGCTTCCTACTCTTTCACTTCTTTCAAAACCTTCGCACGCACCTATAATGATCAAAACCCTAATTTTTAATGTTAGTAGTCAAGTATGCATTAGATAACAAAAGAAAAAAAGTTTGGTGGAGTTAGAATGCCCTTGGTTGACAACACCATTTCTTATTATGACAAAGCACTAAACTACATTTCCAAAACAAGGGGTTCAAACTCTATGTAACTCTTCTAACACTTGTACAATCTAAGTGAATTCAAATCTAGAGTTCTTCTTCCTACATTTTCCCTTGTGCTTGAAAACCAATAGCCAATGTAATTATAGATGGAATGTATCCTTCATGAGTGCTAAATAAAATGTTAAAGTAGAGTGTTAAAGTAGAATGCTTGTAGATAGATATTACTAGAATTGAAACCCCTTGACGCCCCTTTAGTGTGTAGGTACTTGATAGCTCACTTGATTTGACTTTGAGGTACTCAAGGATTGACACGAAATTCTCCTAACCTAGTTTGGAGTGCTTTAGACTTGAATGTGGGTTGTTCTTGCTAACTTATCTTCATTTAAGGAAGTTTAGAGAAACATTTTTTGATATTTGATAGATATATGCTAGAGGAGAGCTTAAGAATACTAGGTGAATAAATTAGTATTTCTAAGATGCTTTCATACCACTCCATGGGATATGATTTCTCATCAAGGCCAACTAGGAAGGGGAAAAAAATAATCTTAGGAAATTTTGATAATTAGACTGGTCTAGAAAGAATTTCCATGTAGGATAGAATTGCAAGCACTTATGTTCATACTAGATGTCAGTGTTCAATTGGAAATAATGTTGAAAGTGAATATATAGATAAGTATGATAGGGGATATAAGATGTGCATGTGAGATTAATTTAGTCCTATATGTGTCTGAGTAGCTGAGAGAGAGTATGAATCATTTTATCGAGTCTCGAGGATAAATAAGGTGCTAATTTAAGCTTCATTTGTGCACACCAATCATGATTAAGATATATAAACCAAATCAGTATTATCAAGCACCTAATTACCAAATTTAGGTGTTTACATTCCCACTCCCCCATTAAGATAATAAATTAATTTTGTATTTTTAAAGGAAAAATATACTTGAGTGTTCAAACACACTTTGTTTTGTTTGATTGTTACACCTACACCCTTAGTCTCGTGTCATATACCAGGGATATATCTAGGTGACATGTGGCTAACATAATATCCTAACATATAATATGTATTTATGTTTTCATATGCTTAGTAGATTGGCCTTGGTGCATTTCATAGCATAGTAGGGTATATATAGGAGTTAGTAAGTAGTATATGATCATCATATTCAACATTTGAGTCTTATCAGTATAGTTTGGAGGTTTCCTCGAAGTGCCTAAGTCATTATACTTGCATATTGTGATCATTTCTCTCTGTTTTAATGTTCTTTGGTTTACTATTGTTGCTGATATTCAATTATATCTAGGTTATTTCCTTACAAGTGGTATCAAAGATTCAATTTGGGCTAGAATAAGGTCAAACCCTAATTTTTGAGATTCGGCTATATATCCCAAACAGTGGTGAGTTTTCTTCAATGCTTTAGTTGGAAAAATAATTCAAGTAAGATTATCACAAAATGTCAATATTTTTGACCTATTTTGCACAAGTCATGTCCAATTTAGGGTTTTTCATAAATTCACTCCACATGTTGAAATTTTTGGAATTTGTCTAAGTTTCTTATATTTTTGTAAATCTTATCAAAAATTATCTAAGGATCATTCTTTATGTTTTACTCAAATCACACAAAACCATAACTCCAAACCATAAATTCTTGCCCTAAATCTTGGTACACTAAGTCTCAAATCCTACATCATAATGGATAGGTCCATTAGAGGCCTAGGAAAGGGGAAATCAACTCCTAAGATGACTCCAAATAAGGAAAATATGGATTCCGAGTCTTCATCTTTTCATGTATTGGAGGTTGTCAGCAAAATTTATGAAAAACTAGAAAACATGGTGAATAAGGATGAGATCAACCACAATTTTCAATCATGAAGGGTCAATTGAAAGAAAAATTTGACAATATCTTGCACTCATTGAAAAGTGAATTGGTGGCCATTAGTTCAATCATAACTACTTCCATGAATTCCCATTCAAGTCACTCAAGTTCCTCAATCAATGCACACTAAATTCAAAATCATCCCAACTAGGGTAGATCATTTGTACAACTCGACCATGTTGGATCTTCTAACCATATGATGCGCCAAAATTGGCAAGAACTTGAAAAGGTCATACCGTGTGCTCTCGGTGTCCATTTGAGTTTTTTTTTTTGAAACCACATGTTTTGATGAGACGAACAAACCGATCAACCCTCCCTACAAGATGGAGCAAGTTTTGGCACATTTTCGGGCCCAAAATCTGCCATCTTGAGGCCGAAAATTAGGATTTAAGTTGTAGTTCGGTTTTTCCTATTTTAGGGCATTAGTTAATTTTAGTCTATTAGTTGCATTATGAGTTGGAAAGTTGGAAATTCCTCTAATTTAGGCATGTAGAAGATGCGTGGAAATTTAATGTGCCGTACGAATAAGCATGCAAACTTACTAAGAATAGCAGGTTTTAGTAAACTACTAAAAATAGTAAATTCCGCCACCTAGAGTAGATTTAGTCAAAATTGAGTTAGTTGTTTTCCTAGGAGTTTGCTTGGAAATTCATTGAAATTAATCATTCAATAACTAATTTGGTTAATATCTCTCTTATTAGCTAAAAATGTAGACATTTTCCTCCTTTCAATGACCATTAAATCTCCCATAGTTCTCTCTAGACCATAATTCTAATTTGGCTTCTTATCAGCTAAACATTCATCCTTTCGACCATTTAGAATTGGTTATCTCAGACCCCTCCTTCCTAGGCTCTCACCATGAGTCTCTCAATCTCTTGCTAATCAAATTTAACTAGCCTAAACCCTAGTTAACTAGCCTAAACCAAGCTTAACTAAGCCTAAAGCATGTTTATCCTAATCTAATCTAAAAGAGCTTTAGTCCCACATGCACCCAAATTCCAAATTCTCCCAAGTGGAAACTATAAATAGAAGGGTCACCCCTCCCATTCAGACTTACAACTTTACTCTCAAACACTTTGGAAAGGCATTAGAAACCATTTGTGATAGCTTTAAGCTATAGAACATTTGGATCTTGGCCATACTCCATTGTTAAGAGCTCCCCCATCTTGCATCCATCCACCTCCATTGAAGAAAACAACTAATCACATAATTTGATTGCTTAGGATCTAAACTAGGTTCAATTTTAATAAGCTTTCATAGAGTAGAGAGTAGTATACATGTTAGTTTTTGATGTTTTTGTCAAAGTTATAATACTTTTATGTTAGTTTCTCTTGTTTAGCTCTAATCTGATGGTGCATGGTTGAGTTAGCAAAGCTTTGAGGTTCTTTAGCCTCACTCCATAGCTTTTGCAACTTTCCATTGCATACATTTGGCACGCCGGTGGGACACTTATGTCCATCCTCCATTAATGGAGGTCCTTTGAGTTCTTCAAAGTCCATTTTCAAGTTTTTTAGTTTAAATCACTTGTTATTTCCTCATTTCTATTTTTAATATTGGATAAATGACCTTCATTTACATATATTTTGTGGGTTTGACATAGAAATAGGAAGCTTTGACTAACTACTAACCTGTTTGCTCTTGAAAATTTGAAAATCCATGTTTTTTTGCAGGTTTTTCATAGGGCACGCGTAGGCATTGTGAAGGGGCATGTATCCGTTGAAATAGTGCGTACCCGTCATCATCGGTGTGTGTCTGCATTCTGCATTTTCTACGTTTTATGTGTTTTTTGTAAAAACACTTTTACGTACCCATCATTCTGGGCGTGTGCGTTGTCTATGTTTTTCTATGTTTTTGGGTGCAAAATACCTACGCACATGCGTACCCATTGAAACAGGTGCATACCCATCGTATGGGTGCATCTGTCGATCGTTTCTGTGTTTTTCTATGTTTATGGGCGCAAAAACACCTACATTTGCACGCTGCCCATCCATTGAAACAGGCACGTGTACCCATTGCAAACGTCTACATCATTATTATGTTTTTATGGGTGTAAAAACACCTACATGCATGCGTACCTGTTGAAACAGCGTGTACTGTCATCTTGGGCATGCGTACGTAGGTCGACCGCATTCACCACCAATCTTCCGAAGGCCATAACTTTTTCCCTGAGCTCAAAACGACTCCGTTTTTATTGCGTTGGAAAGGTATTGAAGAGAAATACATAGTGAAATCATAAAATTAGGATTTGGACTTACAGAAAATTTATGGTTTACATTATTAGGTAAATATTCATTTTCTAGCATGTCTTAAAGTCTAAAATTTTTTTTTTTGCCACTCTAACAAATTGATAGGTTTTGTGACACTAATAATTTGTTTGCAGGGTTATTTTGGTCATTGTTTGACTAAATTAGTTAAGTGTTTTTCATTCCTTAGCTTGAATTGGGATTTGTAAAAAGTGCGTATGCTCTCTCCTCGCGCTTTCCAAAGTGATCTTGGAGATCAAAAACACTTGCACAAATTCTATTTTTTATGTTAAAAACACTTGCTTTTAAAGGATAAAGTAACATTTTTATGTGCTTTTAGTAGGATTTCCACTTTGTGTATGCTCTTCCTTCATGCCTTTGGGCGATCTTAGGAATCAAAAGCAAGTGTGAGTTCTCTTTTACCTCAATCGGTGAACTAGAAAAACTACTAACCAACTTGTTGTCTACAAGACCTAACGTTGGTCAAAGAAAGGTGTTAAAATGAAGTGAAAACTTCTAATACATGTGTGTTTGTAGATTTCCAAATGGTGTGCCACTTTTGAAACCACATTAAGATTAAAAAGATAAAAAAACACACCATATTCAACACACTGTATTACAGGTTTTAAAAAAGGGTAAGTCCCTCTCCGCTTAACTGGAATGTAACCCCTTTGGCATAATGCCTTAAGCTATAACAATGGGGGTGGTTCCAGGAACCCCAAAGTAGTCCACCACTGAGTAACCTCGTGGATGAAACAGGAAGCGCCTCGCTTACCCACTTGACTAGTACGCCTTGTGAGATAGAGTTACCGGTTGTCCGTGTGGTGACCCCAGTAATAGTACACGTGGATGCATTCATTTACCCATTTGTTCTTGAAGGGGGTAAAGTAAAGCCAGATACTCCCAAACTAGTCATTGTGTGACTTTTTGGGTAAATCATGCCTCACTTTAAGACAACCTTGTAACACCTAGTTGAGAGAACTTATTAAGGAAACCATTTTGTCTGGAGGCCAACTTTACTAGTCCATTCACGTCGTTTTCCATCATGAAGTGATAACTTGTTTGGATTCAACACCTTGTTTTTCGAACACGGTAACAAACCCATTCTAAGTTGGATCTAAGTGTTTTTCATCACGAATCTAGACAAACATATTACTTAGCTTAGCTTCCTTCTCATTTTTCAAACAAGGTGAAGCTCTGCCCAAAGTGAAACTAAGTCTATTTTCACATATTCTTGATCTACACCCATGCATTCATACTTTCCATGTTGGAAGTCAACAGAGGCATACTTTACGTGTCGTGTCAAAGATTGTGCTAGCTACTTTTTTGTACGTTTACACTCATCCATGTTTACGGCTGGGGTGTTAAATGACTAAAGCAAGGGTACATTTTCACGTCTTTGGCAGTCCTACGATCTTGACTTCAGGATCCTCATCATTGTTACGGGTCGGTTTTGTCATTTTGTCTCTTCCCTAGTTTGTCGATTTTTGCTTGCATTTTGGTTGTTCAATATTGGTATTTACATTGCATCTCCCATTCTTTGGGTACGTAGTATAAATCCCTCTATTGCATGGTTACGCTGCTTGCATTATCTCGACTTCTTGTTATACCTTCTACTTGATTTTAGTTTAGACGTCATCTGGGTCTCTTGATGAGTGTTGATACCACGTTATATATATCACCATAATGTTGTCTTGATATCGACACCTTGCTTGCTTGGTTGAGATATCGGGATAGCATTGTTACGATATATCTAGTTGTGACGTCCACTTTTCAAAACACTTAGCTTTCATCGATACTCGAGTTAGTACTAGGTATACCTTGTGTGGAGGTCACGATTGGCTCCTTGTTGTTACTTACACCTTGTTCATTTCAAACTTGATGTAAGTATTGACATTGTGTGGATCATCTTTGCATTGGGCTGTCATTTTGCACACACATTTTACATAGGGAGTATTTCCTTATTGATTGGATTTGTGTTTCACACTTGCGTGATTGTTCCTTGTGATTATTCATTCAAAAACTTGTTTTCTAGGACAATCCTTTTTGATCTCATCGAGATTTCATCATCATGATGTCTATTTTCCTTAGACCTTCTTCAAAAATCACACACGCATCTCCGTACATACTGAATGTCTAGTTGGCTGCCATTGTGCTGCCCAAATCAGCATGGGGCCTTCTTCACTTTGAAGAAGTTTGATTGCACTATCTAGGTCTAGACATTTGTGCTTAAACAATGCCAACCATGATTGACTATCACACTGGTTCCTCATGCTTACGACAATGCGGAAACCTAGGTTTAGGCATTCACATCAAAAGATTCCCTTTACAACTAAACCTCGTTTGGTTCTTCGTGCTAGAATTCCCACCTGGGTACCTGTTCCCCACCTTCAGCTCATAGTCGGTGGTATGGTTTGGATGCTTCTGATCTAAATTATTATTCGAGTTCCCCCACTCTTCTTCCGATTCAGATCCAAACTACCATTCGGATTCCCACTCTTCTTTTGAAGATTCGGATCCCAACTATTGTTCGGATACCCATAGATCAAATCTTGAATCACGGTCCTCCCTTCCTTCGCAGGACCTTTATTCCCAACTCACCTCAATGATGTCTTCCTCCTTTGAAGACTCGTGTGACTCCAAGTTCCATCGATCGAACATCTAATTCGGTTCTTGAGTCACGGTCCTCCCTTTCTTCGCAGGGCCTCCTTCATCAGTCATCTCAATGACCTCTTCCTCCATCGAAGAGTTCCATGACTCGGGTTACCTCTAGTCACTCATCCAATTCGACTCCTACGTTGCAACTTAATGGATGGCTATGTGATCCTACTTTCCAACCTACATTACATCGTCTTCTAGAAAAATGACCTAGGTCCAAATCCAAATCATCCATTCATGAAATGCCTACCTCCAAGCCTACTTCCTCTCTTGAGTCATCTTCTTCTGTCAATCAATCTTCCCGCTTAGCGGATCCATTTCTTCTAGTCAACCCCCCATGGTCGAAGAACAACAACCTCTACTGATTGATTTATCTCAGGATAAAGGACCAATCAGACTACACAAAGATATCCCTTTAGAGGATTGCAAACAAGGTTTCTTTCTTGAACTCGATACGCTCACGTATGGGGAGGAAGAGTTTGATTCCTTTTATCAGAACATAGAGGAAGAGCCTAAGGTCATGGAACTTGATTCTTCTTCTGTTATTCCATCTTCACCTTCCTCTAGAACATGATGAGATGTTGGAGTCTAGCATTGATCCATGGCCTATCTTCTCATTTCCCAATCATTCCTTATCTATCATCATTCCTCAATCAAAATCTTGCCTTGGCTCACCTCCTGGTAGCCCATCGTCTTCTTCTATCTTGGGGCCACGTCCTAGTAGCCCTCCATTTTCTACTTGTGGGTCACCTCCTGGTAGCCCATTACCTTCTATTCTTGGGCCACATCCTAGTAGCCCTTCATCCTATTCTATCTATGGGACACCTCCGAGTAGCCCCTACTCATCGATACTTGGGCCACACCCTAGTAGTCCCTCACCCTCATCTTCTATTCTTGGACCATGTCCTCATAGCCCAACTTCTTCCATCTTAGGGCCATATCCTAGCAACCCTTCATCATCTTCTATCGGTGGCTCACCTCCTGGTAGCCCATCCTCTTCAATTCTTGGACCGTATCCTTTTCATCTATCACATCTTTCTTCTATCAATGTTTGTGGCAAGCCCACTACCATTTCTATCATTCCTTTCATCAATCATAAACGTTCACTTTCTTCTCCTTCTCGGGATCAGACAAAGTCATGCGTCAACTTATAAAAAACCCAAATAGGTTCATTATCAAGCTCAGTCAAAACTTCCAAGAGCTCCAAAGCTCCCAACAAAGTAAAATGATCTTAAGGTTAAAAATCAAACACGATTCAAGAATGCACATCAACGTAACCATCAAGTATGGCGCAAAGTGCATAAACCTCTGGATAGGGAACTCCAACTCCTGACATACGAAATCCATGTTTCAGGATAAATTGCAGTCTTTTGTTGAGTATGAGCTCACCACAATCATCGACATCGGAGATAACATGACTCTTGATAAACAATCACGCTTAGTCTCCCTTATTAAGGAAGTTGCAAACATCGTTGTTGGATCTTACCATGCAGAGTGACTTTTTTGGTCCCACCTTTCCAAAAACTATCAAAAATCTAAAAATCAAAACAATTCAAAAATACAAAAACATGAGAAAACATTTCATAGAAAAATCAAAGGTACAAAGATCAAACATTGCAATCAGGTATTGCGTACACATGGATGTTCTTTCTTCCCTTTCTTTACTATTCTTTTGCAAGTCTTCCTACCATTTTTATCCCTTCGGTGATCTTTTGGTTAGCCTATTTGCATGCATTTTGTGACATTTATCTCTATGGTATCCGTTTGACCCTGGTCTTTTATCACCTTGGTAAATTAAAGAACGATTGGCCTCTTAAAGATCCTATCACATTCAACATCTAATAAACTTGTTGTGAAGAACTTTTGGATATATTTTTGACACTAGCCAATGTCATCATCACAATCACTTCCACCTCCTTCCATCAAGCCATTTGTGGTTCTTAACCCCTTGTCAAACAAGAGAGCTGAAATAAGTTTTCAGAAAGCAAAAGAATCAAAATCAATCAAAAGTCAAAAAAAAGCTACAAAACAAAAATAAAATTGATATATAACTCTCTCTTGGGGTATTTCCAATAATCTCTATCGGGGCTATGGATGCCTGACTGACAGTAGAGCAATGTTGCGATTAGAATCAAATGCATCTCTCATCGGGGGCTATGGATGCCTGGCTGGCAGCGGAGCAATGTATGGCTATCCTTCCACCCTCCATTCACAAATCACCTTTCAAAATCAAACATTCCTACACATTGGCTAGGGTGTCTTCACTTGTTATCTATTAAATCTTCCCTTCAAGAGGTAATTTAATTCCACGTTCACACACTGGATCTCTATGAGTATGCAGGATTAGTATGTTACCAAGTGTCTTTTTTTGGACCTTGTTCAGACTCTTACTCTAGTCTGTATCTCATCTCATGATTTGTGCCTTTGGCTAATCACTTGTTTCATCATGAGGCTTCTAAGCTACATTCATGTCTTTCACATCATTCTTCTACTTCGTTCAGGACATCCATGTGTATAATATTTCCTTTTTTTCCATGTTTTCGAGACACCTTTGTCCCCTTTCACAAAATCCAATCTTCTCCTTCCTTTCTATCATGTGCTTTTAGGCCAACTTACGTTGGGGGCATCCTTGCTTCTTCCCAGCACTTCATTGGTTTACATTCATCATCATGTTGAACCTATCCATAATGGCCTTGGGTCCCACTTCTACACGTGAAGAGTTTTCCTTTGAATACCCCCACCTAATCACTGGGAAATTTCACATCTTCACCTTCTTGCACATGCACGTGGCCTTTTTCCCTTGTACATCCCATCTATCGCTAGGGGCATCCACACTTCTTTGTCTTCCTATACATAGTTTCAAAAAACTTTAAAAATCATTAAAAAAACATTCAAATATGTTAGAAAATCACAAAAACATTCAAATATGTTTCAAGAAACATCAAAAACAATATAAATCAGCTTACAAAATGTCACTCTTTGGTTCTCACTGTTCATGTGTGCGACTCATGGATCATCTTGATCTACCTCCATCAAGAAAAGCTAGGCTGCTTACTTACTTTATACATACTGCGGGGCACAACAAGTTGTCTGGTACTATTTCGTAGTGCACATTGCTTTTCCATTGGACCGAAGTGTCCTCCATTATTCCCCTTCACATGTATCTTTGCTTGGGGCACCGTCATTAACCCTTGTCGTTGATTCGAATAGGTTGGACTGAAGCTTGATAACAAAAACATTGCATTATGTTTCTCTATTAGGTTAGCTTGTTTACTTTCTCGTATTGCATTGCATTTTGTATGTTGCATGGAGTTAGTGTTTTTTTCTTGCAATGGACTGATTTGTTCATATATGGTTTTTCATGGACATATGGCTTTTCATGTCACACTTTTTTTCATTCTTTTTAATAAGGACCGATGATGAAGATCTCTAGCAATATGATGAAAAATAAAGTTGTTTAAAAGGCAATCGGATGGATGTTAGCTCATTCCCCCTTCCTCATACTCCTTTTCTTCTATATCCACTTTCTTTTCTTCTTCTTCATCACTATTCTTCTTTCTTCTATTCTCTTTCTATCATCATCTTTTCGATCGTCAATCGAGTTCTTCCACCCCATCGAGGGGGCATCCTCCATTCTACTCATTTTTCTTCTATCCCTTCAAAATTTTCTACTTGTTTATGCTTGTCTACTTTCTTTGAAGAGGCATCGTTTACGCCACCCCAAAGAGGGGAAAATGTAGACACCTAAAATATGCTTACACTTAGCATTTCCTCCAATTCAAGATTAATGATACTTCGTTAATTCTCCATTCTTCGCTCCATTCTCGGATGCCCATTTACGACACCTTCTTGGTCATATTCTTCCTATAATCATCTAATTTGGTTAATATCTCTCTTATTAGCTAAACATTCCTCCTTTCGACCATTTAGAATCTCCCTAGTTCTCTCTAGACCACTTCTATTGGCTTCCTAGGCTATCTATCAGTCACAATTGGTTATCCAGACCCCTCCCAACTCTCAATGAGTCTCTAATCACTTACTAATCAAGTTTAACTAGCCTAAACCCTAGTTAACTAGCCTAAACCAAGCTTAACTAAGCCTAAAGCATGTTTATCCTAATCTAATCTAAAAGAGCTTTAGTCCCACATGCACCCAAATTCCAAATTCTCCCAAGTGGAAAACTATAAATAGAAGGGTCACCCTCCCATTTAGACTTACAACTTTACTCTCAAACACTTTGGAAAGGC
Organism: Taxus wallichiana var. yunnanensis; assembly: GCA_018340775.1. NCBI lineage: Eukaryota > Viridiplantae > Streptophyta > Pinopsida > Cupressales > Taxaceae > Taxus > Taxus wallichiana. Next base: position 543,449,414 of record CM031241.1, read on the forward strand.
ATTAGAAACCATTTGTGATAGCTTTAAGCTATAGAACATTTGGATCTTGGCCATACTCCATTGTTAAGAGCTCCCCCATCTTGCATCCATCCACCTCCATTGAAGAAAACAACTAATCACATAATTTGATTGCTTAGGATCTAAACTAGGTTCAATTTTAATAAGCTTTCATAGAGTAGAGAGTAGTATACATGTTAGTTTTTGATGTTTTTGTCAAAGTTATAATACTTTTATGTTAGTTTCTCTTGTTTAGCTCTAATCGATGGTGCATGGTTGAGTTAGCAAAGATTTGAGGTTCTTTAGCCTCACTCCATAGCTTTTGCAACTTTTCATTGCATACAGGACCCAGTCACATGGATCAACCAAATAGAGAATTGTTTTGATGTACAACAAGTTCCAAGTGGACAAAAAGTGGTATTTAAATCCTTATATCTGGAACCGAACAATTCATTTGGTATAGATAGATGAGTGAGTAGAAGAAAACGAAGGGTCTCCCTATTACTTGGTCAATATTCACATATGAACTCCAAATATGCTACAATAACATGGTTACAAAAACTAATTTATCTAGATAAATAAGCTACAAAAAATGATGACAGTCAAGGATTGTATTCAACAATTCCAAAAATTTCGTTACATGTGGATGGCATCTCAGAGGATTATCTATATAATATATTCTTAGGGGATCTAAAGGATAACATAAAAATTTATGTTCACTTGCTTAATCTAGGTTCAAAATTAGAATCCATGATAGTTTCTCGTTGGGTGGAGGAAAAAGAACTTATCAAACAAATGAATTTCACTACTAGCAAAGAGAGTATGGTTCTAACACAATCAATACCTCATCCTACTAGGTTGTCTATTCAACAAATTAAAGATAAACAAAGAAAAAACATATGTTTCAATTGTGATAGAAAATACAATAACATGCATAAATGTGTTGAAAATAAGTTATTCTACATTGAGGCCATTAATGATGATTTCAAAAATGAAGAAACAAAAGTAGAAGTGTTGTACGAACTAGTGTTTAGATATTCTGAACCAACTATTTATTTCCATGCAATGTTAGGTGTTATCTCCTAGCAAACCATCAAGGTAAGGGGTATTTTAAAGGAACATAAGGCAATAATATTGATCAAATCAAGGAGCATGTACATAATTTTATCAAGAAATAGTTAACAACATTTGTGAAAGATATTATTTTCCCAGCTCCCAAAATTTCAGGTTATGATATCTAATGGGGGCACATTCGATTGCTCAGGGAAATGCCATAGTATCAAACTTGAAATGGGAGAATAAAATATTGTTTCCCTGATGTTTTTTGTTCACATGGGTGGCGCAATATTGTTGCGAGAGTCAAATGAATCACAACCTTTGGCACAATTGAAATGAACATTAAGGATTTATTCATGCATGTTTGTTCAAATAGTAAGATGTTAGAGTTAGAATGGTTACATGTGAAGTCACCTCAAAGGGTAAGATCTCATGAAATGTAGCTAATCAATGGCTCTGCACTACAATTATATTTAATTGATGAAGAATATTCACCATATTTTTAGGAAATGCTATACAATTATTCGATTGTTGTGGAGAATATGCCATTAGCTAAGCCACCTATGAGAGCCAATTTGTCTAAAAGATCTCCTAATTTTCCACCACCATCCAACATCTCAATAAGAAAATCCAACCATATGTTCAAGCAATCAAAGAACACACCAAGCATCAACAAGAAATGTTATCCAGATACCCATCACATATAAATAGATAATTTACACTACCTAAATCAGGTTGTTTATACACAATGAACATCTAGTAGAAAGTGTTAGTGAATAATCTACTCTACCCAAATCTGATTTGTATTTGACTATGTGCATATCCGCCACACCAAAAGTCTTATATAAATAGATAAACTATACAGCCCAAGCTAGGTCTAAATATATACATAATAAATGTATCACATGTATACCTATCAAAATTTACTCACCGTTGTCACCTTTGGATACTACTTCCACTTCACATCTTCCATTTTTGCCACCCTCGAACTTCTCCACCCTCGAACCGCTTCTTCACCCCTCTTCCTCTCCCATTATTTCTCTCCCTCCACTATGACTCTTTCAAAAGATCCCCTTTGATGTTTCCATTGTACATTTCACATATGATTGCTAGTAAATGTATCACATTTATTCCTATCAAAATTTACTCACCTACCCAAATCAGGTCTACATATATACAATGAGTCTATCTAATAAAAGTTAAAACCATGCACATATATATATATACAACGAGTCTCTCTAATAAAAGTGAAAACCTACACACTTCCCAAATCCAATTTGCATATACACGTGATAATCTACACCTTCCCAATCGAGCTATACATAGAAAATAAATACGTAACATGAAAAGTGGTAATTTACATTACCCACATAGCTTATATATAATTATATTGAGTTATTTATATACTGTAATGAATATATAGCAAGACAAATGATAATCTAGAGTGCCCCATAATGGATCTCATTACCAAATAGAAAAAGTCTCCATCTGAATAATTACACACAATGGTGTAAAGTGTTACTATGTACCTATAGAAGTGGTATGTAGTAGTTAGGATTAATCAAATATAATATTATATTGTATTTAATTATAAAATAAATTATTACTAGCAATCACATTTGTATGCAAAGGTGCAATGTGAATGTCGAATGGTATATGTTATTTGATTTAGAGGGATAGTTAATTACTTTCATAGTTGATGTTAATAAGGGTGTGATTGATTTTGTAAGTGTAGAAATATAAATGGGCCACTTAATTTTAAGGTTGTTTCTACATTTCAAACTTGTTACAAATTCATACATGAATACATTTGATACCATTTTTGATAGTTAATTAATTTTATAGTTAATGTTGTATGTATTTAATTTGGGTTTATTGTGTTAGTTGTGCATCGGTTGTTCGGTTGGTGTTTTGTTAAAAAAACATTTATTGTATAGTTGATAATGTGTGTGATTGATAGTGGTAGTGTAGGAATACATATGAAACATTACATTGAAATGTTGTATGTGTACATTTAATTCTGTTATAGATTCGTACATTTAAAGTTACAAATCATATTTCACAACATCAAATACATGAAGATCTACATGCACATAATGAGACATGTATACATTTGCAATATTTATATCATGAATGGTAGCCTTTAGTGGGAAATTTTAGTTTCAATAAATATGATTACATTTGATACCCCTTGAACGGAAGTTCTGCTTTGGATACAAGAAGTGTTGAGTATAGTAGTAGTGAAGGTGCTATCAAAGTAGAGGGTAGTATTTACAATGGGTTGAGTGATAGTAGTCTTGCTTCCTCCTTTCTTCTTGCTCCAAGTGTTGGTACGTGCACCATATTTGAGTACCTCTCGAATGAAAAAGGTAAAATGCACAGATTTGCAAGCGAGGGAACTCTAGAGAAATATGTGAATGTCAGACCCTACCTTTCAGTGGTCCCAATGTCGACGGTTGCTCTATGCAAAGTAAGTCCCTGGGACTTGTGGATAGTTAATCCCAAGCCATTTTAATCGACAATTGTCTTTGATTCCCTCTTGAAATAGGGGGTATGGGAATATGTAACGGGTTGGAGGGATCCCAACATGGGCCGTTGTGTCTATCAAATTTGACAACAACAAATAAAGGTAATGCTGGTGGTTGCATTGATGGGTTGTACATAATGTCGGTGATTGTTCCTGTAGCACCATTTACGAGCCCTGTGTCAACCCATAGATTTTCAATAAGCATGATTTTTTGTTGTTTGCACAACAGAACTTTATGTTCCAACTGATAATCATCAGGATTTCCTCGGTCCAAAGGCGCCTATTATTTTTAGCAATGGATTGGGTGATCGAAACGTTTAATGCCTTTAACATCCGAAGGTTGTGGGAGTCCACCAGACTATATTTTGCAAACAAATGTGGTGCATCCTTAAAAATGTTGAGCTCTCCTTGAGTTAGGTGTGTGTGTGTGTGTGTGTGTGTGTGTGTGTGTGTGTGTGTGTGACATTAGGAGTTCCCAATCCTCAATAAGAGGGGTTGAATCTCACATGTGGAGTAGTAAATTACTGGAATGAAACTTGTGCATTGGTTGAAACTTGTTGCCGAAATATTATTTGTAATGTAATGGAAGAATGGAATCCATTCCAAAGGGTGGCTCCATAGGAATTACTTGTATAAAGAGGATTGTCCAAAACCGGTGGTAATTGGTTTTGAGGTCGTCGAGGAGGATGACTGATATGTTCCCAAATTCGATGTTCTTGAGTGTGGGAAAACTTCGTGTAGCCTCTCGCCAATTTTTCTTAGTAACTTTGGGCCGATGAAACTCATTTCATCAATACGAACATATTCTATATGTTTCAAATGACTCTTAAAAAGACGATAATGCACTACCTTCAAGGGGTTCCAGGTTCTTTGATTGGAATACACACAGGGGTTGTGTGGATTGTGGATGCCAAGATGTTGAATGTTGAAACACCTGGTAGTAGGGCGAGTACAAGTAGAGGTGAGGGAGATGTGGTTGATGTTGTGAATGTATTCTAGATTTTATTCATCGAAATGATTTTCCCCGTGCAGCCTGCCGTTCCTTGAATTATCAATCTTAGTGGAGGTAGATGTGTTTTGTTTGCTTTGAATGGTGTAGTATGGTATCAAGAGCTAGTTGTTGCTCAAGACAAAGGAAGTGTGGAAGATGGTGGTGTGGCCTACATGTTGTTAATTGTATGCCTTTCTCTCTCTCGATGAATGATGAACCGATTATCTCGCAAACAAAATGGAGCAAGGTGATATAACTTACATGGATAGAAATGATTTCATATTGTATAGATTATCGACAACCAATTAGAAGGTAATATCTTATTATTTTTTCTTTAGAAGAATTCCTTAATAGTTATTGGGAAATTGTTCCTCTTCCTTAAAACTCTAATAGTCCTACAACACTTTGTAAGGCTAGTAAAATTGGAGAGAATTAATAGAGGCATTTGTCATCCCTTCATTATTATGAGGTCCTTATGATTTTGAACAATATGGTAAACACCAAATGAAGTATAATACATTTTATTCAACGGTATAGTATAATGCATTTTATTAGGCAGTCTACTATAACACATTTTGCATTTTTAGGCAATCTAGTATAATGCAAATGTTCCAACCATTATTTTTCCAATATTGTAATCAATATAGAGAAACATTTCATGTTGGAGTGTAATGCTTACAATGACATTAAGGCCCAGTTTGCTAGTACAATGGTTGTTGCATCCTTACAAGATATTTTCAGCAAGAATATGGTTGAAAAACAAAGGAGCTGATTATCAAACTCACCAACAAGAGATCTGAATGTTAGAAAGATCTTTAGCAAGATCTGTTGTCCCATAGGTGATTTTTGGTGGCCTCGTAGACGGTAAAAGTGCATCTTCTTCTTCTACAAGAAGTAAGTGCTACATTCTCTTCTCTAAATACTTTAAATTTGCTTTGCCTCATAGATGCTTTTTTAGTAAATGAATTTCTTGCTTTTACAACTTTGATGATTATCTTATTACTTGTATATTTATAAACTTTTAAAACTCAAATTACCGCCCAATTGAACAAAAACAACAAATCATTACTCTGAAAATCTTGACGGACTTAGAGATCAAGGATCAAAAGGACCCACCATGAAAAAAAAACTAATATGGCAGTGGAACCAATAGTCCAGATAGTTAACTTGACACCTATGTGGTAATTAAATGGTGCCGCATAAGCATTTGGAATTTTTCTCATAGTTGAGTCTGCGTGTATTTTATCTATAATTTTCATTTTATGTGTTTATTTGAAAGGAATGACACCTTTTGAATTGATTTAAATAGCAAATGCAACACTAAAAAAATAGTTAAACCTAAATTTGTGCATTGGTATTCTTAAAATGGGGCAGATGATGTGTCGCTTTCGGGTTGACTATTTTACAAAGATTGATAAGTACAAATTGTGCAATAATATAAAATTTGTAAAACTACTTTTCATTTAAATTTGCTCTCAATATTTTCCCCTCAAGTACTCTCAACTATTAAACCACCCTCAAATAGTAAATGTTGTGAAAAAAACTTTAAAAACTGAAGGTAAGTGAACAAAAATTAGGTGCCTAAGAGACCAACTTCATGGAGATAAATATATTGCATATAATTAACATGCCCACAAAATTGTTAGAGGTTAAAAGCTCAAATTTTATTTTAAAACCACAAATGTATTACCGACCTCAAAACCTCTGAAAATGCTAAATCTAATTTCCAAGCAAACAAACATGACTCAGCTTACCTACTTTCCCATCAACAAAACTTTTAAGCTTGCCTTGGTGTAAGTTGCATTAGCAATCTCTTCACCCTTTTTTAAGTTGTTCTTTGAAATAAAACACTAGTCAGAGTTGTCTAGCAATAAAATATCACTCCAAACACCTAAAAGCACAATGGTTAATACATCGTTCCACACATATAAAATATCCATAAGCAGGGTGCCCGGTGTATTATCCAACAAAGCACACTTAAAAGAGGATTTTTTTATTTTGAAACCTTACCCATCTAATCCATGGCTTCACATACTCAAAATTTTCTTCCATGCAGGTCTAGAGGAAATATTCTCCCACCATGCATTCACATGTTTCCTGTCTCTAATCAAGTATCCCTTATCAGTAGCATTGACTATATAATGTGTAAATGGAAGATGTGACAGATCTGCAAGGCTGTAAAAATCTCCTGCCAAGTACTCATTGTTTGACAGCCTCTCTTCATACACATCCAACACTTTACCCAACTTTTCAGCACTGCTCTCAATCAATGCCTGGTCCTGAGGTACGCCAATCTTTGGGGCAAATATGAGCTGATAAACCAGAGCATAAGCATGAGGACTGTAGTTCTGCCCTTCAACTTCAAGCCATTGTTCAACCAATGCTCTCTCCTCCAATGTCTTGCCCAAAAGACAAGTCCCCTGTTCTGCATATTTCTCAGCATAGTACCTTAGGATAGCCCTGGACTCTGCACATACCCATCACATATAAATAGATAATTTATACTACATAAATCAGGTTTCAACACCAATCCGGGGTGCTTGGTAAGGCACTAACAAATTTTCATGGCATATGATAGCCTCTTTCAAGAGGAGGTCTTAATGCACTTACAAATTTTCATGACATATGATAGGCTCTCTCAAGCGGAGGCTTTTAGACTTGTGTGGCACTTATAAATGTAAGTCCACACCAAAATACCAAACCAGGTTGCTTGGTAAGGCACTTAAAATTTTCATGACATATGATAACCTAACTCAAGCAGAGGTTTTTAGGCTTGAGTGAGAGGTTTGTTTATACACAATGAATATCAACTAGAAATGTTATAAATAATTTACATTACCCCATCAAATTTTTGTGCATATCCACCACAAATAATCTCATATAAATGAATAATCTAAACTTTCCCAAATCACACTTAAATATATATAATGAATATATCACATTGAAAATCTACACCACCCAAATCAGGACTACATATACCTAATGAATATACCCTATCTAAATTTACTCTGTACCCATATCAGGTCTGCATATATACAATGAGTATATCTAATAAAAGTGAAAACCTGTACACTTTGCAAGTCTGGTTTGCATATACACTTGATAAGCTACAGCCTACACCACCCAAATCAGGCCTATATATAGAAAAATATATATAACGGGCATAGTTACCAAATACTGTGGATTTTATAAAATTTTCTATATTTTTGCGATTTTTCAATCCAGTGTATTAAACAATGTATTTTTCAAGATTTAAATAATACAATACAGAAAAATTCAAAAATTTAATAGAGGTGGATCAAAAAACTAAGAAAAATATAAAACTCAAGGATGCGATCTCAAACTTCAAAATTGTAATTTGTTATGGACATACACAAATTCTTCACAGATCATAATTTTGAATCTGCTGTATAATTATGTTTTAACTAATAAAAATTCTAGATGATATTTTTAAAATATATGATTTACCGTATTTTTTTTCCATATTTATCATATTTTTTAATGGACTGTTTTTTTTTCTATATTTGAGGTTCACCATTTAATACTCTCCGTACAAAAGTTGCTACCTTGATAATGGAACAAGTGGTAATCTACATTACGCAAATAACACATATATAATTATATTGAGTTCTATATATCTGTAATAAATATATAGCAAGAAAATTGATAATGCAATGAATATATAGCTAGATAAGTGCTAATCTACAGTGCCCACATAATATTTAAAGATATAGAATGGATCTCATTACCAAATAGAGTGAAATCTCCATCCTGAACTACTGGGACTTTTCCAAAGGGCTGCATGATAAACATACAAATTCCAACATAATCAGCATTGGGAAGTTCATGAAATTTGTGCTCTATATATGCCTTGTGTAAACCAAGAACCAGAAATTAATGATATTATAAGGAAGATCAGTTACCTGTAACGCAAGGAACTCTGGTTTTTTCTGCTCTCCTTTCATTAGATCAACATGCACAATTTCAAAGGCAATGTTTTGCTCTAAGAAACATGCAACTACCCTTCTGATGCAGGATGAATAGGATGGTCCATGCAGCTTGACAACCATTTTTCTTGCCCAATACTTAGTTCAAGAAAAAAAAACTACTACTGTTTTCTGGTTGATCAAGAGCTGTAGGTCCTATGCATTTAATATTGTTGTAAAGAAGAGGTATTATATAGAAGAGGGGGGCTAAGTAACAGACCATTTAAGGTAGGATTTGGTCTGATCAATTTGATTTTTTTTCTGTGGATATGATTAGGAGAGAGAAAATGATCCAGATTTTTACTGACTTTTCAGTGAATGAGCAAAATTTATTTATTTTCAATAAATTGGTAGGTGAAGAAAATTAGTTGTAAGGGTGTGCGATTTTGACGTTGTACTAGGTTTGGTGATCTGTAACATTATTCCAATTTCCACTAAGGAGGCGACTGTTGAAAATAAAACTAGAGTTGTTTCCATGTTCTTAATTTCAATTTTCATTTTTAAAAATAATTAAAATGTGACGGCCGTTTAGACGTTTTTTCTGGTTAAAAAATACTTAATATTTGAAGTAATTGCATATTTAAAATGTACCGTCATTTTTATATGGATTTATATTTAAATTATTGTAATATGTAAATAAATATAGAATAATTGATATTAATAACACAAATTTGTATTTTGAAAGGCACTATTAAAAATGGCGTCGAATTTAACCCCTTGTTCTACCCCTTCTTTTCTTGAATGAAGGGTGTCGTGGCCCGATGCTAACACATGCCATAAAATAAATGGTGCAGATTATATTGTCGTATATGCGTTGATTACGGATATATTTACACCATTCACGGGGCTTTGACAAAAGTTACCCATTTGAAGGTCCTCGTATATGAGGTAAAAATGTGTGCTCGAGGGCATCGAAAGCGCATTTGTATGCGCTACCCAATGAACCCCGCTACTACCTAGGCCACCTTTGGGCTCCATGTATGGATTTGTCTCTTCGATTTTTTTTTTTTATTGACCGTATACGCTTTGCGAAAGGTTTAATTGTTTATATTGTTTATTTCATTCGAACTACAAACTTTATTTTCTTGTAATTTTTGGCGCCCATATGGTGAACCACATGCTTGATGATTTTTCCATGTGCACATCCCAAAGAGCAATTCCTTGTGACGTCATCCAATGGCGCGCTCCTTGGGCTGTGATTAAAATGCATGTGTGGGGACCTTGAGGCAACATTATGGCAGACTTTTGTTCGTCACGGTCAAAGTGGCCATGAAACTACCGCGTGGTTTCAATCTCGACAGACATGGTTGTAAAGGGCGCGACTGTCCCAACTCTCTCACAAGTTGTTTCCTTCGCCTCACTCGTGGATGAAAAACTCACTAAAGGGTTCCTCACTTGAGAGTCAAATGGATTCGATTCGAAACCTCGTATGCAACACAACACATAGGGTACGCACATGAAGAGGTAAAAATTACCAAAAGTGCTCTACCGTACGTGATTTCCCGTGGAGTAGGGTGCAACTCAAGTCTTTGGTGAGGTTGTTGAAAGTCTTGTCCTTTACATTATTATTTTTGACTAAGAAAAGACAGCTTTTGAAAAATCCTCCAATCAAATTGCAACAATTAACTTAATTTTTATAATGGGCAACGCTTTGTATGTTTAATCGTATGTGCGCAAATAGGCTCGATGATGTCATCGAGAGCAAGGTTTGAGGGTATAATTTGTTATCTCATGTGTGCAACCTAACACATTCTTGCCTTCTACGACTCATCATTGCGCAAGGCATACGCTTTGGCTGAACAAGGTTTGTGGATTAAATCGTAATGAATAAAATTATATATAACTTGAACCCCTCTCAACAGTTTGTGGATTAAATTGTAATGAATAAAATTATATATAACTTGAACCCCTCTCAACTCTTCTCTGAACAACTGCTTTTATCATTGTCATTGATTGTCTAGCCAATGGATACAATTCGATTCATTTTGGACCCTCCTCGAGGATTGTATAGTGGAAGGGCTACCAACCAAATGAGCTTAAATATGACTCCGTTCCCGGTCAATGATGAAGGGAAGACTAGTGTCCAGGATTCCCATATCATTTTTGTTGCATGAGTATGGAAATGGACATAGAGAAGGAGAAAACCAAATGTTTTGATCATGCTCCAAAAACCCAATAGGTTGCTGCCCGACAACTTTTATGGAAGAAGACAAAAACTACTTTAGGAGCTTGTTCACAAACCGATGAGCATTTCAAATAACACACAGGGAGAATCTTTTGATCACCATCCTTACATGCTACTCCAACTCCAACAAAGCAAGCGGGAGGAGGGAACAAGGTGTAGGTACAATTACAGGTAGAAGCAACACTTTCATTCTCATCATCATGCTCTAAAGTTGAAATGGATCCTTAAGCCAACTTTCAATTTCATCTATATAAATGAGTTTATAGTTCATGTTTTGTGAGCAATATCTTCTCCGAATTATGATGTTTGTTAAATATATTCTCCTCCCATAAAAATCATGTATGTTAAGTATTTGATCTTAAATATATACTCCTTTATTTCTTTTATCCCTATAAGAGTGGTTGTAGAATGAAAGGATTTGCCTACTTATCTCTATAAAGTGGTTGTAGAATGCAAAGATTTTCCTACAATTAAATACCCATTTTGTGTCTATTTAATAATGAGTTTCTCCATGAGATAACAATTTCTCGAGCTATTTCCTTGAAAAACTTCAAAGCCTCGTTTTGAAAATTGTTGTCACTTGAAGTTGCACCCTTTGTTGAGACCAAGCTCAACACTTCAATGAAACATGGGATGATCTCTCAATGTGGGACTTGATTGTATGAGATCAACCTCTAGAGAAGGCCTACTTCCTCTACCTATCTATCCTAATGCTAACACTACTCATAAGCTAAGCTACAAACTGCAAGGAAAAGGGGTAGGAGGAATATATGAAATGAAACTAAGCTAAGGGAATGACGATGGTGCCAGAAAAGAAAGGGGATATCTCTGCATATATTGATAAAAGATATACACAATCTATTACATTAGTGGAGAAGGGCATTGAGAACATTACATGTAACTACATCGAGGTATGCAACTCATGAAATCTCGACCTCCATTTTGACATGGTGAATTTGAAGTCGGGAGATGATTTTTACAATTGAAACTAAGTTTCTTGTTATAGAGAAAGAAAACAAGAGTGATGGAGAAGATAAGATCACACGATATGAAGAGGATCAACCAATCGCCACCCACCAAGGACCATTTGTGACTTAATACTTGTAGGAAAGCATGGGTGTCTAACATTGCTCTGATTGCACACCATTAGATCGTTTGAGGATGTGGACTTTTTCATGCAAGATTTAATGTTGGTGGTTGGAACTAGTTTGCACTTGCTGACCCGAGTTGGGGTGGATTTGTAACAAGCCACATATTTAAAATGATTTTTATCCTTCTTTCTATCCTTTATGATTTTTTATTGTCTCTATTGTGATCCACGACCTTGTTTGTATCTCCATGGTATTTTGTAGCATTTAGAAGCTTTCACATGATCCACATTTGTTTGATTTATTCTCTTGATCTGCGATCATACCTTTGTTTTTCATAGCCTCTATTTATACCATGGGTATTCTATTTAAGATTTCTCTTTACTTCATCTCCCACCATCTTTTCCGTAGTTTCCAAATCTTTTTCGTAACTCCTTTGTCACGCGGATTTTAACTTTCCTTGTTCCACAAACAATCGCTCCATTGTTCCATGGGTTTTCTTTGGTATGTGCAATTTCTTTATTTCGTGGCTTTTGTACCTTGTGTGACTTTCCTTACTTTCCTCAATGCTCAAGTTTTCTAACATTCCCACGCTTAACGCTCTTTCTACTACTTCATGGTGTGGAGTGGCTCTTTTCCTAGTTCCGCAACATCCTTTGTTGTAAAATTTTTCTTTGTTAGACGGGTTAGGAAAACCAACGAGAATGCTACACTTTTTTTGAACTTTACGGAACACTTCTTTTCAACTTGCGGAAGACTTACTTTTGAACTTTCATAGAACACAGAGTTTTCCACTTCCATGAAAACACTAAATTTTCACTTCTCTAGAAAACTAACTTTTTAAATTTCGCGAACACTAAGTTTCTCCATTTTTTCCTCGAAAAACTTCTTTTCAACTTCTGCGGAAGACTAACTTTTGAAATTATGCGAAATACTAACTTTTAAACTTCCGTGGAAGACTAATTTTTGAACTTCAGTGGAACGCTAAGTTTTCACTTCTGAAGAACACTAAATTTTTTATTCCCATGGAATGATTTTCTTATCCCCATAATGTCACAAAGTACTTATCCTTTGTTACGTGGCTTAGGTAAACATGTGTAACACTAAGTTCCAGATTTTTGCGAAACACTAAATTCTTGATTTTCTCAACTTTTCAAATAAAAAGTGCTTAGGTCATCAACTTAAATGAAGTTGTAAAAATAGAATGGGTGTTGTTTTGGAAAAGTGTTTGGTGAATTTTAGGGGACATCTTCTTGCTAGATGAATTGATCAATATCCTAACATATCCATTGGGCATGGAGTCAAGCATACATCTTGAAACTAATCCCAAAATTTTAAAACTCACCTTGAATCAGATGAGGAACCGAACTTGACATTGTTTTGAAATTGATCCTTAGAGCTTTGAAAGAATACCACTACGTATAAATTGCTGCAAAAATCTTCTGATTCTCTGCCCATCAAGGTGAATGATCTGGACTATGTACAACTACAAAGAGGCTCACATAAACTATGTATAAAAGAGAACTCATACATGATCCAAATGGAAACATGCAGAGTGTGTAGAGAATTTTTTATGTAAAACAAAACATAAACTACTCCCACTCTAACCAAAAGTAAATAAAGCTAAACAAATCCAAATATTGACCAGGAAAAGTAACTTCCCTTCCATAAATAATACAGCCATGAGATCATTTTTGCAACTAGATAAAGTTGTGGAAGTGAAAACATGACCCATACTCCCTTTTTGCTCAAAGTATCATCCTCAAAAAGAAAAAATACCTCCTTTGGTTGTTCTAGATTTTGTTTGGACAGGTTCTTTGGATGACATTTGGTGCTTTGAAAATCTTCCTCATGCTCTAAAGTGAACATGACTGGGAAACTCTGTTCTTGGCTTTGATTTAGCTAGATGTTTGATTGGACATCCAAATCGAAGATCCATTGGACTGATTTTTCTTATTCTCCCATATTTTCCCAATTCAGCCCCATGAATGGAGCTATCTAGCACATTTTCCTCATCTTGGAGAGGGTTTACAAGTTGTTTAAACTTGTCTTCATTTGTTTTCCTTGATAACAAGATCTGATTAAACATTGGGCTCATTTTTATCCTTCTTGGCTTCAAATAAGAAGTTTGACAACTCAAAAGCATCATTCTCCTCAACATGAAGATCAAACCGATTGTCATGTATGATTTCATCATCCGCCTTCTTCTCCTTGAGGATTTCCTCCAGATTTGATGCTATGAATGAGGGAAAATATTGATCAACATATTCATCTTCAAAAGAGAACAAGAAGCTCTCAATTATCTCTTGTGATGTCAAAGCATTAGAATCTAAATTTTCCTCCATATTCTTGTGCTCTTCAACCTTGACCTCCTCCTTTTGAGCTTAGCCAATTCATCTTCCATTGTAGATCTCTTAAGAAAAAAACAATAAGTTCTTGAAAAGGTTGGGGTATTTCTTCATCCATGCTTTCAAAGTCAGTTCATTCTTCAATAGATATCCCATTATTAACAATAATCAAGATGACCTCAACTCGATTTTGATGCATTTGCAAGGGTTTGACTATTAGGTTATTTGTGAAGAACCTATTTGAAATCAAACTCCTATCTCCAAACCTTGAAACTCTACAGATTGATATTTTTTGTTTGGATCTTTAGTTGACTACCCTCCCAAGTTTGTTTAATCATGAAGCTCATCAAGGGGGAAAGGAGTGAGATTTTGAATGATTTTGCAGAATTTGAATGATGGAGGATGTGTGATATCCTCAGTGCAAAGGAGGATGACTAACAAGAGGAGATTTAAGGAAGCTAGGGATATGATTCTTTACCTAAAATGGTGAATGTTGAAAAATAAGGAATGAGAGAGCTATATGATGGTAGCGTAGTATTTCCCCATTGACAAGATTTCCTATAACTAGATCGATAATCTTCCATTAAATCATTCCACTCTTATATCTGATTTGAGGATTCAGCCATTATGTCTAGCTTATGTGGAGGTTTATATCACCTTGGTAGAAGACCACCCCATGGAAATGGATCCCTAAAACCAATTCTAGTTTCCTTGGTTTCACACGTTACCTTTTCCTTTAGCATGGTTTCCTTTTTTATTTTGGACCCACATATGGAGATCATCATCAGACATGAAAATGCCCCCATTTTCTGCATACCCCTATTCTTGAAAAACATCATGGTTATATGAGAACCATATGGATTAGTGGGGGTTGGATCATATGCATTTCGTCATAATAAGACTCATAGATCTAATCAAGAGGGATATTTTGGAAACATGGAGGTGGAGGGGAATGATATTGCTAAAAGTGAGGATCCCAATGAGGAAATGAAGTCATGATTGCACAACTTCATGAAAGTAAGGAGATGGAAGATTGGAAATGGTCTACAAATGAGAGAAATGGGTTTTGGATCACCGAGTCACCATATGTGTTGAAATGAAGCCTCCAAAGGCTGGATATCACCAAGACACACACCAATCTTAGTGAAGATGATGTAAATATCATTAAAATGGCCCTCTACAGCGTTACAATTATGTTGTCACTTGAAGTTAAAACGTTGAGTGGTTCCAATGGGTAGTTTATTTTCCAATTTTTCATCTCATAGCATACTTGTATACCACTTGGGAAGAGATTGAGTGATTCCACTGGGTAGTAGATCTTCACCATCTTCCGCATCATCACTATCCTCATTAGAGAGATTACCATATTTTGTTTTCACTATAGGAATAATATGTTCATTAGGTGATCTTATGGAAGGAGCCTCATCAAAAAGCTTACCATTTTTAAGCCATACCTAAATCTTTGTGAAAAATCTAAAACATTTAGGTATGGCTTGATAATCTCCATGTTATATCAGTCCTTGAATTTTAGGAACCCCTTACCTATTTCATTTGAGCTTCTAGACATTCGACATGGCTAAAATGCCACCCAAAACACAACATTTAACATTGTGGCCTCCTACTTTGATAATATTTCCTTCTCATTATGGTTGGACACCTTAAAAGTAAGGTGGAATCCATAATGAGATGGTATCACCCTAATAAAACTAAGTAGGAAGTGGTGGTTCTTATGTCAAAAATGCCAAAAATGTGATTCCTCAAACCATATATTCATGGTGGATCATCCCATGGATTGAATGAAGGAGTTATTAGGTCTTAGTATATATGTGATTACTGCTATTGATATCTAATATGTTTTCAAAGGGGGTGATATCTAGAAGGAAATTTAAGATCTCAAAGAGAATTTTCTTGCTCCATCCCATACAAGGATGAGCCACGCATAAAAACATTATAAAAATGTAGAAAAATATCTCATGCTTGGACACTAAGCTAACCGTAATGGAATTTGTTTTTGTTATTTGTCTTTTTTCGTGAAGTTTTTCTTATGGATAGGCATATCTAATTTTTCAATATCAATTTTATCCTTTATCACCACATGGTGGGATATCTATTTTCTAATTTCCATGTTATCCTTTGTGACCCCATAATATGGTGACTTTTATTTGTAGTAAATTTTTAAAGAATATATGATTTCTTTGTATTTAACTATGATGGGAGCCTAATACTTACACTCAATTTACAAATAAAAAAATCAAAATTTTTCATTCATGTAATCAATTTTATAAAATTGTTTTGTTCTAGCAAGGAAAACACAACTCACGATGAAATTGAAGATTTTGGATTGGATTAAAGATATAGTGGGAGTATTGAGGGTTTTGGATTGTATTGAAGATAGTAACTCTTATAATTGACCTAACCTAAATAGAATATAATTAGTGCCTTTTGTAACTAGCCTAACCTAAATTGGTATGTCAAGCCATCTACTCAAAAATTGTATGCAAATATTGTCAACACATAATTTGGTTTCGTGGCCCTTTGGTCGGGATATAACAAATAATTACATGCACAAAAAATAGCTTTTTATCATAGATTGTATGCAACATATAATGTGTGTCAAAGTCTAATTTGATTTGTAATTTCATAAATGAATTTTGATCACATCTACACAAGCAATTTAAAAATATTATATTATTTAGCTAGGCGAGATCTAAACAAGTATACCTAAATTGCAATAAAATAAAATAAATTATCAAATATACATTTTCAACATTATAATTAAATTAATATCATTTAAAAATATAATATTTTTCTAAAACAACATCAATGTGATGCATGGAATTTTGACTAGTCTATAATGCTCTAGACATTAATAGGATCATATGTGAGAACATGCTTGTTATGATGACATGAGAATCGATTAGACAACATTTTATTTTCAAAGAGTGAAAATAAACATTTAGTGATTTAGATTTAAAAATTGCATGTTTTATCAAGCATACATATAATAAGAATGAATTGGGATGAAAATAAACAAATAGATGGATAATAATATCAATTTAGCCCCAAAAAGGTAATATTCCATATTAGGGTAAGCAATATATTTATATTTATTAGTTAATAATTAACATTCATATAAAATATAACTATATTAGAATTTTGTAAGGTATAACAATATGAACTCGTGTTAAATGGGAGAATGCATAAGAAAACAAATGCACTTATCTCGATTGGATGCTTAGAGAGATGATATGACAATGACATATGAATGAGACAGGTTGAAATCATCTAGAAATGCATTTCTTGATCTAGGAATGCAAACCGAATCGAGATGCCACTATTGAATATGTACGAAACCATTTGGGACTTATGTACATGTTTTGAGGTTCCATATCGATAAGTTATAACATTTTAAAACTTCGTGTCTCGATGTGAGCCTCTGAATATGTCTTCTTATTAAAAGCTAGGAGTCACGAATGTGTAAAACACTCTATACGACCAAAAATGGATTCAAATCTTAACTATGAGTGGGAGGCCCTTCAAAAATGTTAGTGGTTGGCTTGAAGTGCAATTTTTACACCACCTACATTAGCACTACTCTAAAGAGGCCTTCGAATGGCTATAGTTTTATACCTAGAGATGTGACATCTAAATGAATGTAACTATCATTGGAAATGTATGTGTTTGATAATGTTTTGTATTTCCTTGACATGTTTTCATGTGATATGGCTTTAGAACCTTGTATCTTCAAAATCTAGATTCTTGAATATGGTTGATAGTGATTCAAACCTTTGTAGGGGTTACTCCTAAAGTGTGTAACTAGTAATTGAGGGAAATTTAGTAAAGCTTAGAGGGATTTTGGAATGCTATCTTCTTGAGGGGCTATTATAAGTGTCAAATGGATAAATGAGTGAATTTTTATTTCTCATATAGGAGTTCTTATATATAATTTTACATTAAGGACAAGACATGAGGAAATTATGACCCACACAAAATATCAATTTGAGAAAATGATCACCGGGTGGCTTGGTAAAAATTGCCGATTTGGACCGAACCATTGGATAGTTAAAGCAACAAGTGTGTCCCACTTAGTGGGAAAAATATTTTAGAAATGTACTAGTAAGTATTTAAAAATACTTTGAAACCTTATAAAATTCAAGTGATTTAGGAATGCGCCGCACCTTGGTATTGATGGATGTCCTTAATACCTTCATTTAATCAACTTGTTGTTGATGTCATTCTTAAACCATGGTCGGTCCAATAGAAGTTAGAAATAAGGTGAGGAATGGTAATCAACAATTACCTGATTATTTTTGGGGTTTTGTAGAGTGATTTAACCGTAATATTTATTCTACTTGAAATGAAAACCTATTTAATGAGTAGGAAAGAAAACACACTTATTGTAATGGAAACTTCTTGGAAAATAAAGTGTTTATTGAATTAAAATTAAACTTTGAATGAAATACTTTTAAATAAAATGAGAAACACACCTTTCTTGAATTGAAACATTATTTAATCTACTTGTAGAATAAAAATTATATTTAAAGGAAAGTTTCTTAAAAGTCGAGATGTTGGAAGTAATTAGAAACAACAATCATTCATAAAATTGGAAGACACAAAAATTTTGTAAGTTGAAAACTCACAACACCTTCACAAAATCTAGAAACAAAAATGAAATAACATAAATATAAATTACCACAACACCATTCTTGGTTCCTTGATTGAGTGGTCCCTTTCTCTTCCTCGGATCAAGATATAAATTCCATACTCAAATTATCACAACATCAAATCTACATTAACCTTCAAAAGTGAGTTCAATCTATATCATAGTATATATATCCTATCCAACTGGTAGATATTGGTTATATATCCCAACATTTACAAAACTTATTCCTAGAAACAAGCTATCCTCGTCTTTTAGATTCATAGTTAGAATCTAATTTATTTAGTTCTAGAAGTGGTTCCACATTGCTTTCATGTTTCAAGGTGAAACGGTGGAAGAAATGTGGAATTGAGATTTATAAGATTTTAGTTACAACCATATTTATACTTGCCATTAAAATATCCAAAATGTTCTCATGATCATCTGTACTATAAGTTCCATTTCTACAAGGAGAAATGCTATATTTGGGTCATCTTGCGAAACTTTGAAACTAGGCTGACAACTTCCGGAGCCAGCTGGTGAACTCCGGAGCCAGACTGGTAGAATCCAAAGATATGTTGTATATTTCTTGTTGCTTGCTTGCCAAAAACTTACTATTTGGTCATAGTGTGCCTCTACATGCAAAAATGAATACTTTCCA
Source organism: Taxus wallichiana var. yunnanensis (assembly GCA_018340775.1). Classification (NCBI taxonomy): domain Eukaryota; kingdom Viridiplantae; phylum Streptophyta; class Pinopsida; order Cupressales; family Taxaceae; genus Taxus; species Taxus wallichiana. The sequence continues at coordinate 543,468,892 of CM031241.1, forward strand.
TGCAAATAGTTAGAACAATATGGTAAAAACGACATATTGACTCAGACATACTAACCAAGGAAAACATACACATTTTCTACTTTAGATTAAAAATAAGTTATTGAATGCAATGGTATCGATTCGAGAAGGAAGATAAATATGGAGTAAAAAGGGTCATTACTTGAGTATAATGATCTTGTAAGTCCTAAGTGCAAATTATTCTATGATGTCAGGATCAAACATTTTGTTTTCTATCTTTTGGCTGAGATCATACTAAAAATTTCCAGGCATCTTTAACCGAAATACTAAATCCCATCCTTTTTGAACCAAATTCCGTGCCATTTCTCAAATTGTTTTGTATAATAAGGGGTTGTATTTTTCCATGGAGACATATGACAAAGAATTAGTGATGGACTATATCTCATAACTACCCATTTCTACCATTGTGCTTGATTGATTTATGGAATTAATTTAGCAATTGTTCTATCCTCTATAAGCACCATATGAGGTTGGTGGGAGATATTACGTCCTTCCTTTAAATGGAATATTTAAAGTATCCCACCTTTTATCACATGCTTCATATGCTCTATTCAAATTCTATTGAGTGTAACTCCAAAAATATGCAATACTTATCTAGATGGCATGTGAATGATGCCATTGAAGACTAGGTTGATAAGCAAGAGATCTAAAATTTCTAATGAGTTGATTTAGTACTTGGGTATTAAGGTCTCATACAAAGGCCTAAAGTTATAGGTTGTTGAAAATAATCATCATTCCTTTCTCCCCATGTAATTTGATTATGCAAGGTGGAGATGACAGAGGCCTAAAGTTATAGGTTGTTGAAAATACTCATCATTCCTTTCTCCCCATGTAATTTGATTATGCAAGGTGGAGATGAAAGCTTTGAGTTGGGATTCTCTAACATATAGGTTAATTAGGAATCCAAACATATGCCCTAGAAGAAAGTTGCACAAATGAAGTTCACACATTAGATTTTTGTTTTGGAGTGCAAGAAATATAGGCTTCCATGAACTCTTTCTCATCTTCTAAGTGAATCTATAGGAAATCCTTACCGTCATCTATGGAACTGTTCTCGAAGGAAAATATTGTAGGTTGAGGAGGGTCTTCTACATACCAAAAATATTTCTCCTATTGTACAAGATGCTTGTAGGTAAGACTCAAAATTTTCTTTTTCTTTTCTTTCCTCTACCAAGTCTATTTTCAATTTTGAGCTTCTCCAACTCCTTACAAGTTTCATCTCAAGTGGTCTTGATGTCATAATAATACAATATAAATTAGACCCCTTGGTCTATTTGAGTTTTATGTTCCATTATTTTCTCTTTTAATAGTGCTATCTCATATTAGAAAATTGAATCTTAAGATCTTCTAATTCTTTTTGCAAATATGAGATACTATCTTCTTTACCTTGTAATTTGTTCTTGAGAAAGAAAGTTCTTCCTCTTATTGTTTGATGACGACATCAAATTTTGAGAGGAGTTCATGTTTTATTTTTTCTTCTTCGTCTCCGGCTTGAAGAGTGGATTTACACTTATTCCATCATTGGGCCTTCCCCTTACGAGATCCATGTTCAACCCCCTCACTGCAGTTTTTCTTCAATTCTTAGAGATATTCTAGGCATTCCCGATTCATACTTCCAAGGATGTTTTCAATATATTTCTCTTGCTAATATTCTTCTTATAATATAAGTTTCCTTTCTCTCCTTGGTATGGTTTTGAAGTAGAATCCTCCTATGGAGGAGGGTTCATTTTAAGATCCCCTCAAAAAAATTATTATATAATGGGTGGCGAATCTAACTAAAAGTAAATTCACATTGTTGGTGAATGTAGGAAAGAAGGGTTTTGTGACGGCGGTGAATCGACATTTGTTTAGAATTATTCTTTGTAGGGTAACAAATATTAGAGATATCACCGGTAAGAGCCTTTAGTTGTCATTTAGTTGGTAATAACCTTTGGTTGTCAACAAGTAATAGTCTTTGGTTTTTGGTCAACAACAACCTTTGGTTGTCGGCCGTTAAAAACATTTGGTTGTCGATTGGTAACATCCTTTGAATGTCGAATGGTAACGCATATTGGTTGTCACTTGGTTACGGTTGCATACTTTCTTGTTACCGAATGACAACAAAAATCAAATTTACCTTCCGTAACAAGTTCTTGCTATCGTTCAATATTACATAATCACCTTATCTTCGGCTTATAATAGTATATTGTATTACTATATTATGGCGAAATAATCCTATATATAATAAAATATTATAACATGAAGGCGGATGTGCTAACATTGGATGGCCCTAAGTGGAAATAGTAAGGTGAAATTATGGTCAATTTTATTTAGGAACAGTAAATTTTTGGCGAATGCACTATCGTATTATAGTAAAAAAATTCAAATTTCAAAATTAAAAATCCTAATATTTTCCATTTCATGAATATTCACTCCTAAAATGAACCCTGCTATGGATTTTTTTCCTCCTTGAGCTTCTCCTTAAGACCCTTGAATGTGTCACTTTTATAATTGGGCTATCACTATCGAGATATTTATGGCAGAAATTGGAATAGGAACTGGCTTTGGAGTTTCCTCTGAGCTAGGATCGGGGATTCTATTCTCAATTTATTTTTCTTAACCGACCCTCATGTTGGTCTTTCCTTCAATTCAGACCGAGGTATGAGGGCTAAAGAAATATGTCTTCTATATCTTTTAGGTTCCTTCTTCAATTTCTTCAAACTTTTCTCCCAAGAAGCCTCTCCATATCTTTTGCTCACAAAGCGATGTTGGAATATGAGGTGAATAATACCATGATGTCTGATGGAGGCTACCCTTGCACATACTTTGTTTTTCATAATCTAAATGGATCCATGGATAAATTCATGCAAATTTACTTTTTAAAATGGTCCATATAAACCTATTGATGGTGTATCAGAATCCTCATGCAATCACATCCCATAATTCCATATTGCCCACCACAAGTAAAATACTTGACAATCATGAATGCAGCTATCATGTAGGGTTTTGAAAACAATTCTCTCATAATTTCCTTATAAATCCCCTTAGGGATGAGAATTATCGCAAAATCATTCTCGCCTTCTTCATGAAAGATTTGAATTAGGTCCTTGAAAGTGGACCCGCTTGCCATCTTAACTCCTTCACATGGTATTCCTAAAATTTGATTAATAATTTTTCTATTTATAGGAATCTTTGTCCCTTTCACCTTAGCTCGGTCACCCTTGAGATTGATGATGAATTATTTAACTAGCTGATCATTATATCCTTGAATCTTCTTCAGAAATTCCAAGCATCCTGCTTCTTTAAAGACTGGAACCAATTTCTCATCCTATAACCATAATTCCATAGATTTTGGTTCCGATCTTTTCTTTCGTCCCATGGTCATTGAATTCCTCGCATCCTATAGAAACTAGAGTGGATTTTGCAAGGAACATAATGAATTTTGAGTAGTAGGAACGAGTGAATGACTCCAAGAATTCACAATTGATTTTTTTGCTTCTCAATCTTTCTAGAGTTGTGAATCTCTTAAGACATCATGAGAGGGAAATATTAATTATTGCATGACCTCCAATCCTTTTCACATGAAATGTATTATATGATTATCATCATGCGAATCAACAAAATGATTCAAATTTATAATTGTCATCATTACCCACTTAGGAATGACCATTAGGTCATATAATTCAAAAATCCAATCATGATCCATATTTAGAAAATCTTCCTTGCATGAACTAATATATATGGCTCTTTCTAACTTAAGTCTAATCCTATACATAGAAAATCAAGTATAATATACCTTACTTAGCCATGATGTTGTCTCTCTGCTTCACAAGATACACCTTTCCTAAAGTGAAAATTCAGTATAAATTATTGGAAAATAAATTTTTAATTTAATTTGTGGGACACTTTATTGCTTGGTGAAAAAAAAAAATGTTTTTGGTTTTCAACTTATAATATTGATTTTGCGAAAAAGGTCATCATTTCTGGTCTTCAACCTTTCGAGTTTTTAATATTATTTTTATTTTGATATTTTTTGTGGAGGAGAATCATCATTTTTGGTTTTCAATTCTCCTTCTTTATTGAGCTTCAATCATGAATCCTTTAGCAATGATGGAAGATATAGCCAAATTCACCTTGAGACTAAATTTTCTTGAAGAAATCTTCTTTTCTTGGAGGTTTGTAATAGAGTCTTAGTCTATGCCCATTGACTAAGAGTGTCTTCCTATTTCCATCAATTGCTAGGAGATGATATCATCCATTATCAAACTTGAATAAGGTAGTCATCTGGTCCTTAGTTTACCTTTGAGATAATTTTCCTAGGAAATTTCCCTATGGCCATGTAATTTTCCATATCAACAAACCATGGTAAGTATGTTGATAAAGTAAACAATTCTTCATTTGGAAAGGTTTCCTCGACTAGTTCTTATTCTCTCTAAACAGTCCAACCTTGAAAAGAAATCAACTATATTATATCTTCTCGGATTATCAATAATCGTAGCATAAAATATCTACAAGAGGATTAACCACCTAATGATTCTACCTCCTCCTCTGGTTTGTTTGTTAAGTATTGTATGGATGAATGATGCAGTATGAACAAATATCTTATATCATATAATGTAGTGATGGAATTTTTTCATGGAATATATGAAAACCAAGAATTTTTTTAGTAGTAGTGTAGTTCCTCTCAAAGGGAGTGATGTTTTTCTGATGTAATCAATGGAATACACCTTTCCATCCTCATATTTTTGTCCAAGCACTACCGCCATAACATTGTTAGAAGAATCAATATGAATTTGGAAGGGTTTTTCCCAATTAGGACCTCTTAGAATTGGAGTAGAAGTTAGTTTCTCTTTTTTTTCTCTCAAAGGCTTATTGGCACTTGTCATCCCATAGAAATTCTCTATCATTAGTGAGCAAAGAAAACATGGGTGTTGTTATTTTAATGAAGTATTTTATGAAGCGTCTATTGTATCCTCGTATCTCCCATAAAACTTTTGATATCAATATAATTTTTAGGTGAAGATAGATTAGAGATGCCTTTAATTTTCTTAGCATCAACTTGTATCCCTTGGGATGATATGTGGTGGCCAAAAATAATTCCTTAAGAAACCATCATCAAACGCTTTTGAGTACTTAAGAAAAAGTGATGTTGTTCACACCCAATCAACACTTTGTCTAGATTGTTTAAATATTATTCAACTAAATCACCATGCACCGTAAGTTCATCCATATACGCTTCTACAAAGTCATTGGTTAAATAAGAACATATAGGTAATACCACCCTTTGGAAAGTGTTTGGTGCATAACACAATCCAAATGGTAATACTCTATATGCAAATGTTCCCCAAACAAATGTAAAAGTTTTATTATCTTGATTGTCTGAGCCAATTATAACTACTAAAACCATATGAGAAAGAGAAGTACTTATTTCCACCTAGGTTTTCTAGAACTTTGTCTATGAAAGGCAAAGGAAAATAGTCTTTTAAGGTGGCCTTGTTAAGCTCCCTATAATCTACACATATTATCCACTTTCCATTCATTTTGTGTACCATCACAAGCGGTGAAACCCATTGAATATTTGATATGGGATAAGTGAATCCTACATGCAATAGTTTTTCTATCTCTATTTTGACCATATCTCTTAGTGCTGGATTTATTCTCCTTTGTGGTTGTCTAACTGGTTTGTTGTTTTCTATGTAAATGTGATGAGTGCATATACTAGGGTGAATTCCTTCCATATCACTATAATCCCATGCAAAATATTTTATGTGGTTATTTAATATGTCAACAACTTTGGCTTCTTGGTCTTTATCTAACCAACTATTTATGTTTAACATTTCTCTTGGGTGATAAACTATTTGTTTAGTTACAAGATGGATGGAACCAACTTGTATGAATTCACTCCTAAGGGAATTCAAAGGACATGGATGTGGTAGAATCATATGGAAGGTAGTTATGTCTTAAAAGAGAGAGTCACCTTTTGAAATTATTCCTACTAAAGGACATCTGAAGCTTGTCAAGAATTTACCTTGGTTGGTATGTGCCCAACTAACCATACTCTACTAGAGGGGTGCATGATCATACTTCTCATTAGGATTTATTGTTAAATTAAATGTGTTTCCTTCATGAGCTGGTACATCATATTCTAGGGTCATACATGAAGTCTCTAAAGCTAGACTAGAGAACTCCAAAACTAGGTTGGCTGATTTAAAAACTAGACTGAAAGACTCGAGAGCTAGGCTAGTTTCTTCTAAAATTTTTACTAATTCTTCATTTATCTATGTTGCATGATTCCTAATTGTTATCATGACCAGTGATGAAAATTAATTATTCGTATGTTTCCTCTTGTCCACACATTAGTGATATGAAAGGTATGAAGAAGGTTTTGTAGGTGGATATAAAGTTTTTATTTTATTTTATCCCATTTGAAATGGTCATGCCTCCAGGACCTGTAATTTATTATTATGCAACATTAGTAAAAATGGTCTTCCTAATATTATCAAATATCCAATTATTTTCCTTTTAGGATGGAGTGTCATGAAATATACAAGATATCTCCATGGTTATATTGTTATAGAAACATATTCAATGCTTCCTCTAGTTTAACAATAGATTGATCAGCCATACATATGACTGTAATATTAGGTTGGATTCATGTAAGTGGTAATGCCTTTAAGGTATCTACTATCATCACATTGATGGAAGCTCTAAGATATACTAATACATTAGGTATCTCCATTTTCTTTATATTCACAGTGATAATCGGATCATGAGGATCACCATACTTAAGTAATAATACTTTACCTACCAAAAATAACAAGTTTTCCATCTAACTGTATAGTCTTTCTATTGTCTTTTCCTTCTTGAAGTATTTATGTATAAAATTTTGATAAGTATAGTGAGTCACTTACAAAAATGGTATCTTAATGTTCAATTTCCTTAATTATTAGACCAATTCAGATTCACTTTTGTTTGTGACCTCCTTAAGTCTTTTTGGAAAGGGAATAACTAGACTAATTATGGTGGTTTCCCGAGGTTCCTCTATTTTTCTATTAGGTTCCTTTTCCTTTTCCTTATGGGGACTAATATTTTCACTTGGGATTTCAGTTATGATGATTAGTGGGTCACTCATAATCTTACAAGATCTTAGTTGAACATTCTTATAGTCTATAACACGAACCCCCATAGTTTCTTCATGTTCAGGTCTCATAGATATGGGATGCTAGTCTATTTTTAAGGTTTTCTATTGGTTATGATGGTAGTTGAGGTTGAGTAACTTGTTTAAATTTTGGAGGATAAGTGGTAGGAAGAGGCATTGATGTTTTTAGCGTCAAAAACTCCTATGATGGGTAAAGTTTGTGTGGGGTACCCATTGTGAGTTTGTCCATAGATGAGGATGAGGCTAGGAATTCCATGGCTATTGTTGAGGCTGGGGTATCCATGACTGAGGTGTCTATTCTTGTGGACCCCAAGATGGTGGTGCCCATGCATGTGGAAATGTATATGAATCCCATGGCATCATCCATATATTAGATGGAGATCTTGGCATAAAGTAATTCTAGTTTTGATTGTGGGAAAACTAATTTCCATCTTTTTGTAAAATTGAGTTTCTCCATTGATGATTGGGTATTGTGTTTTAGTTGATTATTGAGAACAGATAGAAGAATAAAATCGTTAGTGTCATGTTATTTTCAATCACGGATCCATTACATATCGAGTCATGTCTAAAGGGATATCTCAAGGGCATGTTTCTTCACATTTTACTTTCTCGAATAATGAACACTTCACATTTGAATTTCTCAATACAACCATATGTAATTTAACATATGACAAGGAACTAAAACATTTTCTACTAAGCTCCTTCATTACTAATGATTTCATATTGGAGGTTTAGTGGAGTTAGTACTCTGTCTAGGAACATACACACTAATTGAGTTAACGTCATGTGTTTGAGAGTGACTTATTTTTGGGAAGTTCATTATATTAAAGTAACCTTTTCCTTATAACACTAAAACTTCATATTCCGTATATATTGCATTCAGGGGTTTGATTCCATTCCATTCATTTTCTATCTAAATAACATTATATTTCTAACATATAATTAATCTAAGCACAATTTCTAATAAATTTTTAAAATATGTTTTCCTATAATTATGAGTTTATAAATGTTATGGGTAAATATTAAATTTGAATAAATCGCTTAATAAATTGATTAGTGTATTATGAATTGATAGATTTCAATCTAATTGCAATATAAATATCTATAAACATTTGATTTGGGATAAAATGAATGTAGAATAGTAAATAACATTTGACTAGTTTTCAAAACCTAATCAATAAAAAATATCTAGTACATAGGGTTTAGATTTATCATGTTCGTAGGAGTGATAAGAATATGATCATCCAAGATAGAGTTTAGATTTATCATGTTCTTGGGAAGTGACAAGAAGATGATCATCCAAATATCAGAGTAAAATTGATTTTTATTAGACATAGGAAAGATAGAAAACTTACATTTATGAGAACCAAAAAGTGTATAATGTACACTTGACATTTCAAGCATACATAAACAAGAACTTTAATTCAAAATATTTTTTTACTAGTAGATTTGTCAACATGAGGGGTCCAAAAATCTCTCAAGTTTCTAAAACTTCATTATAATCAATGGGAAAATGTACTTCTTTTAGCTTTCCTAAATGGTATGCTGAAGTTTAAACCATAAGGAAATAATAAAATGTTTTGGGGTTTCCATTTTATCGTATAGACTAATATTTCTTGATCTTTAACAAGTCCATAAATAACATATAGTATTGTGAATGGCATGCCAATAATTGTTGTAGTTTATTCGCTAAAAACCATTGTAAAGTATATGTAGTATGAAAATTACATGCTTCAATGAATACTTGAATTTTGTAGAATTAACTCCTATTCAAACAATAATGAATTTATATATTATGTAGATTATGTAGGGTAAATGTGCATCTATAGACGAGTTGAATTTATATTAGAACACTATTGACATACAAACAAACAAACTAATATATAACTATTGAAAAATGTGAAGAAGGTATACCAAGGGTCACATGGATAAATTTGGAAGGGGATGGGGACTCTTTTCTCATAACCATGTAGTTTATTAGAACCTTTTGGACTTACGTTCCTTGTCAAGTGCACTATCATAGCAAAATTCTTAGAACAACACAAAATAATTAATAAATAAATAAATAATCAAAGGGGGGCCTTATGAATACCATTAACGATCCTAAATTGACATCCTAAATTGGGAAAATGATCATAACCCATACTTAGTAGTGAATTTGACATGAATATTTAAATATTTTAAGACATTATTAATTTTTCCTTTTTAAACAAGACTTCACCGATTGGATTCAAATAACCCTAAAGACACTTCATTTGAGGGGTTGTGAAGACTTTAGAAAATTGTTACCACTACGCATTTTTTACCTAAATATATTTTTAACATAAATGGATTTTAAAAATCTAAAATTTCTATAAATTATATAAACATTAATAATTTTAAAAATATTATCCATAGAAATGCATTTTAATACTTGGAAAACATATTTAATCCATCAGAAACATATTTAATATTTAAGCTCGTGTGAATCAAGAGTATATTCGTACAACAAAATGAAATATATTTAAGCTCGTGTGAATCAACATTTATCAAAATTAAATATTTATATAGGTTTTGTTCAAACATGTCATAAGTTTTTTAAGTATGAAAACATATAAAAACAAGAATTATTTTTTTGTTTTTAAACTGCTTCTTCATGTGCGATCTTTTTTGCACAATTTTTTGAATATGTTGCTAGTTTTATGACTTTGAACTCCCATCTTCCTCACTTTATGTGGAGGCTCGTACTTTTGGGCATCCTCCATCATGTCATGGCTAGACCATATCCTCGTGAATGAGACCCTATAAAGTGCGAACTTAGATAAATAAATATTAGAAGTTTCTCGAAAATTGATCCGGGCCTTAACCATCATTGCAATTTTCGGTTTGGCATCTTATTCTGTTGATGATGGTCTATGCAAACCACAAATGTGGACCTCATGAAGGATTCCTCCCTTTGGAATTTGGGAGTTTTCAACGTTATCCCTATGGGATTAGGAGGAATAGAGCTTCGTGTATTCATTTTCACCATGCAAAAGAGAAACTAAATACAACAACACACATGCAAATAAAAATATACAATTAATGTTAGTAAGATACATGAAAAATATAATATACATAATCCAATATGATAAAAAAAATCAGAATTTCAGAAAGCTAATATCCATGACAAATTCAAGTATGAATAAATGCAACGGCTATCCTTCACTCAAAATGCACCCTCCCATAATATCACAACCGTCCATTGAAAAAGGGATGGTTTTGATATAATGGGAGGGTGCATTTTGAGTGAAGGGTAGCCTTCTCCTAAAAAATTCTCTTCGGCAAGCAACTTTAAGAACATCTCGCAGCAATAGTATACCACCCAACTATTAATGCGAATCTAAGGGGCAAACCCTTCAACACACAATGATAGTTGGACATATCGATGTGGCATCCTAAGGGCAAGCCCCTTCAACACACACCGATTCCTCTCTTTGCAGAGGCACTTTCCCCATATGCCGAATTCAGAGTGAGAGCATGATATCACATAATTTTTATAGCTTCAACTTACATCATAAAATATAACTAATAAACAATTTTCTATATACAAATGGTATATGCACATTAGCATTATCTACAAATATAATGAGTATGGAAAAATAAAACTTACTCTAATGTTATTCCATTTAACACAACTAAGATCTCTCAATCATATTAAGAAATTACCAAACATTTAAAATTAATTATATTACGAAAAAATTAAAACTAGTTGCAACTATGTCTATTCAAAGATAAATTACTAAATCAAACCAAAATAGTACATGAATAATAAAATTGGAATAATCACAATAAATAGATAACATCAAAAAATAAATAGCAATGCATTTACTCTCATATGTAATTTTTAAAGAATAAATACCAATGCATTTAGATAACATCAAAAATGAATATTTACATTAATGAAACAACTTACAAAAAAATATTTAAAATTAGGAATATGTTCAACTATAAAAACAACTCAATCATCCATAACATATGAGGTGAGATTTATATTCAAAATTAACTGAACGAATAGGTAATAGTATCATAAAACATAAATACTTATATTCAATATTTTTTATTGATTTGTATAAACAAAATAGAAGTATAAATCAATTTTGCAGCTTCTATACTAATAATAAAATCATATCAGAATAAGTGTTTACAAATAGTTTAATAGTTTCATGAGAATCCAAACCGGTCAATAATAATATATTTGTGTCATTCTCTAGTTTGTAGAAAAAAATTCTTCATGTGAATTTGGGATTTTGGTATGTGGGAGTAAATGTTAATCACTAAATATTAATAAACTGACCAAACCTACGCATATACCCATACCTAATATAAGCATGTTTAATATAAGAAGATATTATAAAATATAATAAGCTTATAGTGTACAACATTTCAAATGTATGTATTGTAAATTACATCAATAATTTAACTATATGGCATTACTACTAAATAATATTTACTTCCATAGATGAGTTCATCTTATTGAGACACAATCGTGTATGATAAGAAAGAATAAATACTTGAATATTTTGTTGTTGAAAAACACAGTGTTTTTCAACATTTTTCAAAAACAATTCCCTATCAAGTATATGAAATGTCATCCCTGGGATCAGCATATGATAAACATACTAAATCAACTAACATCAAAAATTGCCATACTAAACTAGACAAGCGTTAAAATTTGGAATCTACCATACTGATAAAACTTTGGGGGACACTCGAGCAAGAGCACATTTTATCAATTTAAGATCAACCATTAATTAATAAGATGGTTGTTCAATTAATTTATAGTTAATAATCACATGATTATCTTACCTTTTATTAAACTGGGAGAGTTATGTTTTAATATTGTTTTATAGAGTGCATTAATAAATAATGTGGGCTTCACTTTATTGGTATGTTATGTTGAATGACACTTCCAAATTAATATTGACCTCTCACAAAATAAAACACCTCCTCTTTATTGAATAACCTAAATAAAATTGAACTAATTGTAAGTCAAATATAAGAACCTTACTAAGTAGTCTTTCTAGTTAGTTATATATTGTTGGATGATATTTATATCTTACATTAACTAATAGCACTTGGCTTTACTTTGCAAGGACACTCTAGGAGAGCACACTTTCTCAAGATAAGAACCACCATTAATTAATAATATGGCCCTCCAATTGAATTTTAGTTAGGACTAACCTAAATAAAGATGGTCTAATTATACATCAAATGTTGGGAATAGAAATGGACTAATTGTAAGTCAAATGTGGGAACCAATAGTAAGTCAAATATGGGAACCTTAATCAATAGGCCTTCCAATTAATTTCTAGCTAGTTATCACTACCTTACCTTTTACAATTGTTGGGGAACTATATTATTAGATTGTTTTTAATTTGTGCATTCCCTAACTAATTCTAAATCAAAAAGTGGGCTTCATCAATTGGCCCTTCAATTAATTCTTAATTGATTATCACATTATCATCTTACCTTTTATTACTAATAGGGAATTATATGGTTAGGTTGGTTTTAGGTCATATCTTACATTAATTAATAACATCTAGTTTCACTTTAGGGGACACTCTACCAAGAGCACACATTCTTGAGTTAAGAACTGTGATTAATTTATAAGATGGTCCTTTAATAAGTTTTAGTTAATACTCACATAATTATCTTGACTTCTATTAAAATTTGGAAGTAATACTTTTAGATTGTTTTATATTTTATTGTTATTTTCACGAGATGAAAATAGTTTCCAATGACCTATTTCTCAGGTTATTCTTATATAAAGAGAAAAGACACATTTAATAGTTATTTATATAGAGAGTATGGGACATTATCATCTACACCTTAACTTAAAAATTAGTATCCATCAATACTTACAAATGAAAACATCTCCTCTTTCTAGAATAACTTAAATAGAGATGGTCTAATTTTGAGTCAAATATAGGGACCTTAATTAGTAGGTCTTCCAATTAATCTCTAGTTAGTCATCCCTATATTAACTTTTAGTATGCCTATGAAACTATATTATTAGGTTGTTTTTAGGTCATGCGTTAAATAATAAGCAGACGTCACTTTGGTGGCCATAGAACCAGAGAGTATAATCTATTGTACTAATATTTTCATTAGATAATAGTTATTGACACAAAGTGTAGGGTTTCTAGTGAACCTATCTCTCACTCGTCTATATAAAAAGAAAGTTATCCTCTCCACATCTAAATGTCAAGGTTTCCAATGACCTATCTCTCAAGTTATCTATAGAAAATTATATTTTTCTTATTATGTTGAATAACACTTCTAAATTAGCATTGTCACACAAAAGAAAACCCCTCTCTTTTGGAGAAAGTTAAAAGATAAAGAAAACTACTTGTCCCTTAAAATACCTAAAATACAGAGGTTGATGGCTCCTAAATTAACCTAAATAGAGATGGACTAATTCTAAGCACTCCAATTAATTTCTATTCAATATCATATAAAGAGTAGGGTATGTTTTCATTTTACCTTTTATTATTACTAACGATGAATCATAATGTTAGATTGTTACTATGTGCATTAATTAGTAACAAGTGGGCACCCAACACTATAGCATATAAAGAGTAAGGTCATACATCTAAATAGTAAACTATGTTTCCTATACACATCTAAATGTTAGGGTTTCCAAATCTACACAATATATTGAATAACACCTCAAAAATAGTATATATTGCATATGTTGGCGTCATTTTAGTATACAAATAAAAACTATATTCAGTTGCATGATAAAGGTTTCCGAACATAAATAACAAGTAGTAGTGATTGATTTTGTAGCTAAGTTGCTTTCAACAACAATGATAACTCTACTACATATATGATGTAGAAAGTCATGTTTAAATATGTTCTATAATATTTTATTACTACCATATTTCTTTGAGGCATTCTTTCAAATAGTAAATACCTAATATAAGCATGTTTAATATAAGAAGATATTATAAAATATAAGAAGATTATAGTGTACAACATTTGAAATGTACATGTTGTAAATAACATCAATTATTTAACCGTATGACATTACTACTAAATAATATTTACTCCCATAAATGAGTTCGTCTTACGATAAGAAAGAAGAAATACTTGAAAATTTTGTTGTTGAAAAACACAATGTGTTTTTCAACATTTTTCAAAAACAAAGCTTATATAATTTTAATGTTGTTGTTCTTTATTACCTTTCATTATATAATTATCTTTGTTTCCTTTCGTTATATAATTATATAATTAGCTACTCCATGAAAACAATAAGATCTTGTAGAGAAGATGAAATTACTCCCATGGCATCTCAAGAAAAAATCAACATTAAAAGCTATTCCAAGCAACATTAAATGTATATATCCTATTTGTGGTTGTTCGAGTTTATTTAGAGGAATTTGATCAAGATTACATAAGAGGGGAGGGGAAGGATGTGCATTAATACACACTCATCTCACGTAAACAAATCATTCTATTAATAAGAGGGGAACTTCTATTTTGGCATCACAACATTGGGATAAGTATACGAAATCATTCTATTAATAAGAGGGCAACTGAATCATTCGGCCATTTGTGGATCATATTAATATAATTTCATTTTTTATTGTTTTAAATGGCTTCAAATTATAATGCCATGCACCCTATTCTTGATTATATCTCTAAGAGCATAAATAATAGGTTTGGTATGTTACTAGGACTGCAATACAGGAAGTTATGCTCTCTACTGTCATAGAGACTGAAAATTTCCTAGCTTAGTGGGAAAACAATGATAGGGCATTTCTTCAAATCCACAAGACTTGACTTTGAATATCTTTGCAGTGGTCTGGGTCACATAAAATGAGGAAGGGATTTATTTGAAGTCTGTGATAATGTAGATAACAAGTTCTTTTGGGATTCGGCCATCCAACACACAGGGGATCGTATACAGTGATGTCATTATATGCCTACGATGCACATGAAGGAAATAGGAAATTGAATTTCATTGAAGTGGCATCAATGCCATTGAATGGGTACAATCTCTTGGCATTCTGTCAAACATGCCAAGAATAAATTCATCAATAGATTCATTCTGTCAAACATTGATGTTTTTAACAGTATATGTTTAAAGATTGTACCTATTTTAACAGTATATGTTAAAAACCATATTGGTTTAGGGACATTCTGTCAAACATTTCACTGAGACACCGAGACCGTGAAGGTATTGTGAGATCAATGTGAGAATGAAGACAAGCAGGGAGCAAGGATGTGAGACCTGATAGGGCCAAGTTGCATGAAACTAGAAAAAAAGATACCCATATTCAAAGATCTCACCATATTCAAGCATATTCAAGCCATAGATGGATACCCATATTCTCATAAATGGACGATAAACAAACATTTACCGATGACACATGATGGCACACAAATAGACAAATTCAAGCAAAATGGATAAAAATTGTTGAGGTGCAACACAAAAGTAAAAATACACAGAAAATTATCATAGTACTTACTATAGAATAGTGATAAAAGGTATTTCACCTCCTCCTCTGCAATCCATTTGAATCCGAATCCTCCTCGTTCCTCCTCCCCGAATGCAGGTTATATCAAAGTATTTTTACAAATGAAGGTTTTTCCTTCTTACCCATGACTCCCACTTACCCGTGAATGAAGAATACTATGTCACACCCATGAATGATGAAGAATATTGTGTTGCGTGAGCAAGAACATGATGGGAAGGGCAAGATTACCACGCAGAGTTGTGATTACGGGACTTAGTGCATGATGGTTTTGGTAATAGGTAGTGTGGGGATGGTGGTTTTGTCATTACCAGTGGGGCACGTTTTCTAATAATTCAAATTTCTAAACCTCCACATCACCTCACTATCCCGCCAGAAGTTCACTGCCAATGTGAAGGGTGCTTTCCTCGTTGGGCAATGTGACACTAACTTTCCGAGGACAACGATGGGGGATGGGTCATTCGGGCACAACATCCTAGCTTCACATACATGGATGCAAATTAAGTGAGGGTAGCCGCTGGCGGTTTAGGCGGGTAAAATCACCTCCTGAAGCATTATTAATGCAAGCTTCAATGGCTGTAATACGAATGATTCACAGAAGATTTGGCAGCTCTTTTGACACCGACAAAATAATTTCCAGCACCGATAGAACCTTGCATGAGCGTCCTTTCCCTGCCACCTCATCCATAAAAGAATGGTCATAATGCATGTGTTTATGGGTGGCACACCATACATAGGTGCAAATTAAGTGGAGGGTAGCCGCTTCTAGGTTGGCCTATACTATGCAGTGCATGCATTTTCATGCTATCATTTTTTTTTAATATGCTTGCTTTTATTTTGTAGAAAGAATAATGGTTGGTTTGATATAGATGGTTAAGGTAGTGGTTGGTGGTGCTTTTATTTTCCTAAAATTAAGGTGTATTCCTTTTTACTCGTGGAGTGATTGTCTTTTAATAAGAAAAACAATATAGTGATTATGTAAGTTTTTTTGGTTTTCAAAATAGTTATGTATAAAATGTGTATTAAAATCAATCAATGAAGATACTAAAGTGTGTGCCATATTTTTAAATAATTATAGATATTAATTTTTTTAATTTATAGTTAATTGGTCTAAATTAAGACTTTAATGGCGCATATTTTTATAGTAAAAAGATGAGAGGTAAATCAAATCAATTAAGATATAGATTTATATAAGGAAAATTGAATTATAGAAATAATTTAAATTTAGACTTATAAAATCAATAGACTTGTTTGTGATTTGATATATACATCAAATCAAAGTTTGAAATAAATATAGTGTAAATTAGTTCCAATACAAGATTATAAAATAAAAACAAGTGAAAAGAATCATCATATTAGACATCATTTTAAATCTTGTTGTTTTCGGTATACAAATTTATTTTGTGAGAACGGGATTTGCAACAATTTGAGAGCTTTACTTATCAAAATTTGTGCGATCAAATCTCAGCATTTTGCAAAATTCATGGGTCAACGACTACGAGTTTGCTCTCATCGACTTTGCATGGAGATAGAGCACTACATTCCTGTGAGACCAATGCGACTTGCACACGCTGCGGCAAGTGAACTGAATAAGAGGAGCACTTTATATTTCGTTGTCCCGTACTATGAGATCCGTAAGGCGGGTACTATTGTCTCTTTTGAGAAACTCAAGGCTCATTACGTGCCCTTGCTCATTATGATGACCAGAGTGTGTAGCTTTATTTATCAGGTGAGATGACCCAACATAGATATGGCCTCCTCCAAAATCATCATGGCAAAAACCTTGGGTTCTAGAATATTAGTGCATTCCTTCAACCTTCTACACAACACCTGAGGCATAAGCAGGCACATGAATTCGCACATCGGTCACGATCTACTAGGCGTAGAACCTCTTAAGCTTCATGGCACTTGCCAGCATCCATTGTGTCTTTCCCGTGCGCTTCTTGTATTTTGTTTTGTATTTGTTTTTTTTTTCCTTCGTGCATCGTCTTGTTCTCTTTGCCCCTCTTGTAGTCCCTTTAACCTTTTTGGTTACTTCTGGACATTAATTTTTAAATTAAATTAAATTAAATATTCATTCCTTAACTTGTAGAAAATCATAAAATACCCACCTCCAAACTTCTAATTCTAAATATAATTGAAAAGAAAGAAGTGACCTTTTTTCTTTATTAACTCATCAAGACCATCTAGATTCATGGTAATAGTGGGAGTGTTTTCCAATTCCGACACAACATTTCTCACATGCCTTTTCCAACATTTTAAAAAATTTGAGTGAAATCATTCTAATTTGATTATGTATTACATGTTCTCCATTTCTAATGTCAACATTTTGAAACATGGGAATGCAGTGGCCACTCAAATATTTTTCTTCATCATTTAAACAATCTAAATATCTTAGCATCAACATGGATGCACAAAAGAGAAACCAAATTTAAAGGATGCTAAAAATAAATATACACATGTAGGAGAAAGGTGGATTTGAAAGAGAGGAAAGATTGTAATGTCTGCAACAGTGATTCAATTTTTTTATGATTGACTCAGAGAATCTGATGGAAGATATTCGGAAAGTAGACAACTCGGATATGCCACTATATGTATTAATCATCATTACTCCTTCCTTGCTACCTTACATTCATTTTCCTTTTAACCTTGTATTAATCATCATTTCTACATAAGTCAACATTGAAGATGCTTGACAACTTATAATAATTGTTATATGCGACTTAACTTATCAGTGTTATCTAATGTTGCTCAACTATGGTGTGCATACAAATACTAACTCCCATTATACCTAGTCCACATGCACAATTTCCGCTGCAATTTTCATTGTGCCTCTGTATCTCCAAAGCATATACCATAATGCGCAATACACATATGCTTGCATGCATAGAAAACCATTATGCTATAATTATTATATAATTGATCCACTTTTGCAAAATGCCTTTCAGGCAATGCCATGAAATTTTGAAACATTTTTTAAAAAATGGTTATGTGTATCCTTGAAGTTGCATTGGGTTGGTCGGCAGAAGTGGTTCTTGTAGAGAGTTTGAGCGTAGTATGATTATATCACATATGTCACATGTTTTCATACCCTTTGTATGTTTTGTTTGCATCCTTCATAATTATCTTTATTATCTTTGTATGACATCATCTTGCTATATCCTTATAGCCACTCATACACCCTAATTTTAACATGCTCACACCTTCATCATTAGCTTCCTTAGCACTCTAGAGCTTCTTCTTGATAGTCTAACTTACTGCTTCGACCTTCACATGCCTAGAAATCCATTTCCAAATGACATAGACCATGGTTGATGGTATTTGCATAGTGGATTTCCTTGTCAAACATTGACCATACAGCTTGATGCCATCAAGCTAGTATTTTGTCATAACTAACTAAAGGCAACCATGATCGATACCATCGGCTGATCATAATACTAATGCATTTATTAGGCTATTTATACTAGGTTGTTGATCTTCAAATTTCCAACATCACTTCCATCACACATTCTAATCTACTAGTGCTCGCTTTAGTCTGCACTCTAAACAATTAAAATGTCTTTGAAGTTAGCCTTATTTGTCTTATTTGGAGTTCACCTTTGGGCATTGGTGCTTAGGATCTCGCATGACATATGATTTGCACTTTCATGGTCTACGAATCCTTTGGAGTCGTTGAAGTCTAGATAGACGAGGTCTTCCCCAAGTCTTCTTCAGTCAGGCTGTTTTTGATCCCTCCACATTACCTCTCTCATAAGGTGCTACCGACTCACAGGGAAAATGCGCCAATGGTGTGTTTCATACAAGTATTTCTAACCTCTCTTGTTCCTTCTTTCATTTTAGACTTCTATCTATAGATGTGATCAAACATACATTGGGATATGGTACCATATTTATTTGTATTCCATTATTTATATATTGATTCTTACATATCTATTCTTATCTTACTGACCCGCTACAATCCACCACCACCCTTGATTTTTCTTGGCAATCTCTTGGACCTTAATTGTCATCCTTGCGACTCTTTCGAAATAAGCTCTTAAAGCCTTTAATCTCATTACAATCCTATTAAAATCTTATTATTCTCATCTTACAATGAGGGAGCCTAGCTAGATGCCACCACCTATTATAGGTCTAGGATTTGAAATCCTATACCTCTTTAAAGTGTGAGGTAACACCTTTCTAATTCTATGTGTACATTAACTTACAATCTAAAGTGTGCATGTTTAACTGTGCCTTTTGGTTATCCTAAACTAGAATACTCCCCATCATAAAAGAGATAAGAGAATTGCTATGGTACCACACTTTATTTACATACAAAATACTACATAAATAAACAAAAACAATTTAACCACGAAAATTCACATAACTGAATAACACCTAATATAACAAATCAACCCTCTTTAAAACATAATGAATAGTGAATATTTAAAGTCCTCCTCCTCCCTCCTCCTAATGTACTTAACACGAGTTGTGAAGCCAAATTACATGTTAAGAGATAATGACATACTGAACAAGAGAGTGGCAAGGTGACTAGTCCATGCCAAGTTGAAATGAAAGGTAATTTTTTACCTAGAGGGACAACCTTATTACATTTATAAAACTGCTTAACAGATTCCTTAGGAATTTTTAGACCAATAGCATAGGTCTTGTTTGGTATTTGGTGAGCATGAATTTCCAAGTTATGATTGAGAGGAGCATTAGCAGCCATTACAACTGCACCAGTAATAATTATTTCTCCATCCATTACTTCAACTTGATTTTCTAGACCTCAAACTCTACGCTTCTTTCATGTTTCTTCCTCTTCTTCTCATGCAGTTTCATCAGCCATTCCATTGATATACCAAAGGGCCAAAATTGCACCCATTATAAGACACAAGAGGAATAATAATATAATAATAATAATGGTTTTTACAGTCCACGATGCCGGGCGGCTTGTTTTTGGGTCTACAAGCGGCTTATAGCATATGGGACTACCTTGTACTCACATGCGGGAGGCAACTAACTTTGCTACAAACAAGGCGTACATACCCTACCCCCTGCAGGATTTGAACTTGTGACCTCTATTTCAAGAGCACATGTTCTTCACCATTAGGCCAACTCAGGTGTACTAAATCGAACAATTTTAACCAAATCGAACAATATATTTTTGTTCAAAAAACTAAATTACATTATTGATAATGTTTTAGCCAAGTTTTAAACTTTGTTTGAATAGAAATTTAAACAAAGTATAAGATTCAAGAAGAAAGAAAGTGTGTACTAAAGAATTAAGATTGACAATTTTAAGCCTATCCAACAACTATATCTGTTGTTGAAAAACTAAATTCGATTTTGGAAAGTTTAATATTCTGTTTAAACATAATTTGTAAGGATTAATGTCAATTTCATATGTTTTTACCGAAAATTACAGGGATAAAATCAAATCTATAATGTTGATGGCGATGATGAGGTCTCACTTAAGACATACCATGTGCATCAAAGGGATATTTTTTTGTTTGCAACTTTTGTAGTAGTATTATAGTAAAAAAGGGATTCTAAGATTAAGAGGAGGGGAGTATAATATTTAGAAGCCTATACGTGCATTTCTATAAATGATTTTAGGGAGGGATTTTATTGGTGCAATCAAGTAGGGATTTTATTTAGAAGCCTATACATGCATATTCACATTTTGAAACAATACTGCCCCTGTTCTGTTTTTAAAAATTGCAGCAAACATGGTTCTTTTGGACTAGGCTGAAAAATGTAGACTTTGAAATAGTGCATGTGGATATAAAGAAAAAGATTAACCTTCTTTTTCTCTGATCTTCCATTTTTCTGTAATCTCTGCTAGAATTTTTCTCTTGATAGAGAGGTGTGTGAATAGTGAGGAAAACTGTTTTGGAAGAGAGTGAAAAGGAGCCAGATTTATCTAGAAAGCAAGCATTGATTATTTCATTAACAATGCTTAACAGATTCATTAAATTCACTGGCACTGTCAGAACATATTTTTACACCTGTTTTTTTTTTTATAAAATTTTATCCCAGAAATTCCAAAAATTGTACTGCAATAAGATATAGGTAAATCACTTAGCAAATTGCATAGATGGATGCTTCGCTTCTTTTAAAACTAACATTCTTAAAGTCACCCATGTGCATACCTAACCGGTCACTATATATTTTTGTTAAAAATTGTCTGTGAAGCATCCTTGTATACAATCTCTCTTCCACCACACTGTCAAATGCATAGCCAAAGAGGAGTCTCCAATAAGGATTTTAGTGTTTGTTTGTTCAGATACACAATGGTTGTGAAGCTACATGGACCACCCCATGCATCCTGCTGCAGAAGGGTGCTTGCATGTTTGTTAGAGAAAAATATCGACTTTGAAATAGTGTATGTGGATTTATCGAGGCGAGGCAGAAAAAGCCAGAGTTTCTATCCTTACAGGTGAACTTATCTTCAAATATTGCCGAACTTTTGGATTTTATAAACACTGGAGAGAGATCTTAATGGTGATTCCTGTTGATTATGATTTTATGCATGATGCAGCCGTTTGGAAAAGTTCCAGCAGTCCAGAATGGAGATCTTACTCTGTTTGGTAATCATATTCATTATCAGTTTTTATGCTGTATTCATTATATGTGTAGTCCTGATTTGGGCAGTGTAGATTAGCACTTTCCAGGTAATATACTCATTTTATATGTGGATTTGATTTGTGTAGTGTAGTTTATCACTTTCTATGTTGTTATTCATAATATGTAGCCCTTATTTGGGTAGTGTAGATTATCTCTTTTCATGTAATATATTTATTCTATCTATGAAGATCTGATTGTGTACTGTAGTTTTATCACTTTCTGTGTTGTATTCATTATATATGTGTAACTCTGATTTGGGTAGTGTAGATTATCACTTTCAGGAGTAATATATTTATTGTATATATGTAGCCTTGATTTGATTTGTGTAGTGTAACTTTATCACTTTATGTGTTGTATTCATTATGTGTAGCCTGATCTGAGTAAGTATAGATTACTATTTTCTATGTGAGGTATTTATTGTATATATATAGCCTGAATTGAAAAATTTGAATAGAATATTATCACATTCTATTTCTTATTATTCATGTGCCCTGATTTCTTTACTGCAAATTATCACTTTTTCTGTCTTGTATTAGATCATCAGTTTCATGTGTTGTATTCATCACAATGTTTGTAGCCTTGATTTGGGTAGTGTGGATTATCACACTTTATCTATTATACTCATTATCTATATAGATCTGATTTTGGTAGTGTAAATTTGGCTTGCATTCATTCCTATATATGTAGACCTGATTTGGATAGTGTAGATTATAATTTTACTTTTTGCATTGATTATGTGCAGAGTCAAGGGCTATCATAAGGTATTATGCCAAGAAATATGCAGAACAGGGGACTTGTCTCCTGGGAAGGGACTTTGGAAGAGAATGCATTGATTGATCAATGGTTTGAAGTGGAAGGAGCAGAACTTCAATCCTCATGCTTATGGATTGGTTTATCAGTTGATCTTGGGTCCAAAATATGGTGTTGCTCAGGACAAGGGAATCATTGAGACCAGTGCAGAAAATTTGGGCAAAGTACTGGATGTGTATGAAGAGAGGCTGTCAAAGAGCAAGTACTTGGCAGGGGAGTTTTACAGCCTTGCTGATCTCTCACATCTTCCATTTACTGA
This sequence comes from Taxus wallichiana var. yunnanensis, assembly GCA_018340775.1. NCBI lineage: Eukaryota > Viridiplantae > Streptophyta > Pinopsida > Cupressales > Taxaceae > Taxus > Taxus wallichiana. The sequence continues at coordinate 543,492,227 of CM031241.1, forward strand.
GTACATAGTGAACGCTACTGATAAGGGATATCTGATCAGGGATAGGAAACATGTGAATGCATGGTGGGAAGATATTTCTTCCAGGCCTGCATGGAAGAAGGTAATGGCTATGGGCTAAAGAGGATTGCTTCATGTTGCTAGCCTCTTTAGTATTGCTGCTTAGTATTATCTTGCTTGCTGGCCCTTTGTTTTGGCTGTTTAAGTACATCTTATTTTAACAATATGTTGTTGAATTAGTAGTTAGTGAAATATGAAGTGTTTGGTACAATTCCTCTTATCTAATATTAGTAGGCCTCTTACCTAATATATATTTTAATTAACAATTGTATAGGAGTTGAAAATTACGCCGGAGAGATTGCGTTGAAAAAAATCTGCTAGAAAAACATTATCAAATTTTGAGACTTTCTAACAAAATTACGTTAAATTAGTGCCTACTTACAAATTAGTGTATTCTATTTTAAAAGTATTTGGTAGGCCTCTTATCTGATATTTTTTTATTAGTTTATACTATTTGCTAAAATAGGAAATGTTTGATAGGTCCCAATATGTTTTTTTATTAATCTATATTAAAATAAGAAGTGTTTGTTAGGTATTTTTATTAATATTTTTTTATTACTATTTTAAAATATAGAAATGTTTCCTGTAGCCTCACCTCCCATCTAAATATGTTTTCCGATTGTCTATACTATTTTAAATTTAGAAGTAAGCTAGAAATAAGAAAATATTAGTATTTAATTTTCCAGTTTTTTCTTTAAAATATTCTCCTGGTATATAAACTGTTTAAGAATTATTGCTATTGAATAGTTGTAAATTGGTTTCAGAATCAGTGATTTGATTTCAAGGTGTTTGGTACAAGATTTCTTAAAAATGTTCTATTTCATAAATAATATGTCATTTCCTTTTTTTAAAAATGGAATAAAAATAGTAATCTCATATTCATTCGTTGATTTAGTTTTTATTAATATGTAGATATCCAATATAGAAAAAAATGACTAAATTTATCTAAATTGAATGTTTCAGGTCGTATTACACCACCCAGTCTATAAACCATATTGAGCGACAGTGGAATTATAAGATTATAATATGAATCTTTATTAGAGGTCAAAATGGCATTGAGGATTGAAAAAATATGAAATGTACACTATGGAGTTCAAGGATCAACTTCATCAAATCTAAAATAGGACATAAAAATTAGAACCAGCATTCATTTAAAGTTGTTTTTCACATCTTTCACGAGTCTTACACATGTCATGAAATTTTGGGAAAAAAAAAAAGAAGCTGTGTTGATTTTGTTACTATGCTATGGAAAATGATTGTTTGATATTACTCTTCTATACTAAAATAACCACTAATGTTTGCACTTGGTTTATAAAACAAGATGTTCTATATAGTTTTTTAGGTGAAATAATAAAGTTATATTACCTAAGAATTAGCTGTTATCGATTAATCTTAAAAAAAAAAACTGACCATTCGCGTTTAAGGAGTCAAGTGAGAAACAAAGTGGATGTGCACACGAGTAGCAAGTAGAACAATAGAGAACATTACATAACTTTATTTTAAAAAAAAATTGTACTTCTCTTCTTCTCTTATTAACTCAACTACATAGATGTTACAATATCAGTCCTTAGCGAGATATGACTCACTTCTATAGACTTAAAAATTGTGCACACTCATAAGAAGCCTCTCCTTATGAGCTACTCTAATAAAGATCCCTCATATGTACTTCTTGTTGTGATCTGATAGCTTACAATGGGTTTTATATTTTTCTTTAGCGTAAGATAGAACTAACCACTTGTATGATGAAGTTTGTTATGTAATTAATAGTCTAACTTTGAGAGTGTTGTCCTGAGGAAACTACTTTTAAAAGCTTATATTTACGGTATGTGGCAACTCCCTTCCCCATATAAGTAATGGTGCTCGGATTGGCTAGAGGCATTATCATTTTGGCCTTGCGTGGACATATGGCAATGTTCAAACACTTAACGGATGTGTAAATACACCCTAAATCAATTCTAGATGTTATGTTACTAGCTTTAACAATAACAAGGATGTAAGGGTTTGCAACATGTAGAGGCTATTTTGGTCAATTAACTTCCAATATTAACCATTCACAATTATAATAATTCATTTAAACTTGTAATGATGAATAAATGAAATATAACTTATCATATACAAGACATGGAAGAGAACTATAGTTGTAGAAGTCATAATAAAGAGAGGATATAAATGTTCAGGGATATTGAAAAATGAATATCAAAGATTGGAAATGCTTTAGTGCGAGTTCTGGAACTGAAAATTGAATAGAGAACAGATTGTAAAACTAATGTACAATCTAGACCCTACAGATTAATATCCTCCATGATTTAGAATTCTACGGTCTTGGACCACTTTGACAGTCTATAACTTAAACTTCCTGTGAGTGCCAACCTAATTGAATAGAATAAAAAAATATGGAATTCATAATTTAATATAATAAAATGAAGCTTCTTTTTTAAAAAATAAATGTGAGTTGATTTCTTTGGCGTTGGGAGTGGAGATGTTTGTTGGCGTGTGGGAGGGGTTGCGTCTGACAGGTGTTGAGTATTAGAGTTGGTTGGTATAGGCTGCTTACATCAAGCACATGGGCATCCTAATCAATTTTCAGACCTCTCACCTCCCTTCCTAAGCAGCCATTCAGACCCTTTCATTTCCTAGCATAAAAATAGTTTTGATTTTATTTGAGATCCGGAGGCATCGACCATCGTAGAAACCCCAAGGAAACGTTGTAAATTTAGTAGTTTGGATAATTATAATGATAAAAAAATGCAGGGGCATAGGTTTCCTCACGGACGGTTACATTGTTTTCACGTATGCAACAAATAGATCTCAACCCCTGATTCGTTTACTTTTCCACGCACTCCCATGCCAGTGCTCAATATGGCAGGCCTTGGAATAGAGGTATAAACGTCCATCAAAACCAAAAAATATGTAGGAATTTTGTTAGATGTTGTAGTTGCAAAGTGCTCTCATAGGTACGTATACAAAATGTGGAGAGCATATCCAGGAACGTGAGCTGCGTGACAAAATATCTCAAAAAAATGGAGTCCTGTAGAATTCCTTAATCGCAGGATATGCATGGTTTCGATTAAGGAAGCATTCGGCGTTCAAGTTTCAACTCTACTATAAGCGCACTTGCAGATTATCTACAGACGTTCAAAGAACCAGGCTATTCATTTGTTGGCATGCATTATATTTTGATTGTTGCAAGGGTTCAACGGTAACTATGGAAATGTTTGGGGAACTTGAGTTCAAACATGCTAGCTTATGGTCTATCTGATGGAAGATTACTAGTTTACAGAGTCCTAGATCCACCCTCTTTGTTGCAGCAGCTAGAAGGGCATTCAAAGGATGTTACAATGGGGATGCTGATCCAAAATATCAGTGATTATTTTTCGGATTATGAAATAGAGAAATAATATATATACTTTAAGAGTAGAGTACCTATGTCACAAAGATATGCACAAAATGGGTTTGTTAAAAAGGCCTTCGAAACCTTGAATCAAATGCCATTGGAAGGTGTAAAGCGAGACTCCATAACCTTGGCCAACACACTCCTTTCTGTGTAAAAATGGGAACTTCAAGGAAAGGGTGTTTGGTAAGGCACTTCACTACCATTCGATTAGATGCCTCGGAGAGACGTAATCTCATGCTTTGTGTTGGTGGCAAGACGCGCCCAAAGTGGAGTTTTTAAAAGAAATGGGAATTTGGAAATCAAAGTGCATCTAGCAAGTGTATCACCAAACTCTATGGTGGCAAACACTAATATTTTCTAGGCATGGTTCATCTCTCCATATATTTCATAATTCTTGTTCTTTAGTTTTCATTTGCAACAAAATAAATCTAAAACTTTGGAATATCTCACATTTGATTATTTTTATATAAACTTGTTTCAAAATAATAAAATGAAATATGGCACTTAGGTAACCTAAATAACACTTGGTAGCTAAGCATAAACTTAAACCCCTCCTTTAAACACAATTTGAAAACTTTCATAACCAAACTATTATCGCTTGAAACAACAAAACTCCTCCTTATGTTTTACATTATTGACTTTTAGTTTGATCGACATTCGTGGCTACAACCACAACCTTCGTACTACTAGAACAGGGTGTCAAAGGCTTAGGTGTTTGTGCCCATTTATTAGTGAGAACTAGAAGAGTCGTCATCTAAAACAACCCTTTCCACTCTACCTTGCAAAGTTAGAAAATGCAATTTTGAGAGACTTTGCAAACTAACACTCTAAACCCCCCATAAGGATATGTCAATTGTAAACAGATGTGAACTTTGGTTATATAGAGATCAAATCAAGTAATAGCTCGACTCTTACTTGACTATTTGTGATGTAACATCCTCTTTAGGATCCACGGTGCTCTGCTTTTGCACTTTTAGGAAGTTGTTAAAATTGAAAAGTTGGCTTTTCGTTTTAAAACCACCGTTTCAAACCTTCGAGCAACGAAATTTCTTTCCGCCTTCATCAAACCTCTAGTATATTTAGTATAAAATTGTTTATAATCTCCTCTAATGGGGTAAAACACTCTTTTGCATAGTTTGAAAAGTGGAATTTTGTAGGCCTTGTCATTGTTTGCACTAGGTCATACTTTCTCAACTGCCACCGGTGGCTCCAAAAAAATGGTACCATTTGCAACCTTTTACCAATTCTCGAATCCGGCCGACTTTGTTGAATTATCCATATATAGGGACTTGTAAGAAATTTCTCATTGCACATTTTTCCATCGAACGATTAGCTTGGTACATGGCTTTTCGAGCTCTCAAGCTAACTTTTGATTCATTCGCAACCTAGGTCATTTACGACCTACGGCCTCGAAAACTCCACGATCACGAATCGTAAACTGCTTCAACAACGCTGGTTACGAATTCCATTAGTTCTTGTGAATTATTGGTGTATAGGATGATACATAGAAATTTACCCATGGTGTGTTTGTTCATCAGATGACAAGCCATTTAAAAGTGGTTTCGTAGCCTCTCGAGCTTATGTTGGGAATGTTTTTACAACTAAAGATGAAAACGTAAAAAAAAGTTGGAGAACCTCCGGTGGGTAACCAAACCATCGTGGAAACTTGTTGACACTTGTAAATAATTGTTTGAAAATCTATCATGTGATTTACTTGTGTGCGAATTAAACTTTTGGCAATATGGCGTTTCTCTCTCTTCCTATCTCTTTCTCTCTCCTTACGGGTTACTAAATAAGGTGAAATGCAGGCTAATGAAATAAATATGTGTCTCAATAACATTCTCCTTTCGAATGCAAATTATTAATATTATGTAAATGGAAAATTTAAAACGTTAATTATGTTATATCTGAGTGGATGCCATGCCAATGATTTATCTGATTGATTCCATGCTCACATGGTTTTGCGAGGATGTAATAAAGATGGCGAAAATGCATGGTGTAATTCATCGTTTATTATTGTAATTTATATAGGTCATTGTCAAATATATATATGTTAAGTAAAATTGTAGAGGATAATTATACATTTTACGAAGTATTGAAAGGTTTATTAATGAAGTTTTTTCACATATTTTAGATGTTATGGTTTAAGGAAAATGTTCATCTAACATGGGTGTTATCTTGTGCCCCAAATTTTGTATTGTAAAAGTTGGATATGTATGTGAATGAAATCAAATTTAATATCTTATAGTGCATTTTCGTTGTGAAATTTATGATGAAATCTCTAGAGATTGTGTTATTTAACTATCAAATATAGAAAAGAGACCTAATTATAATAGTCAACCTTCATTTAAAACTTGTGCTTATCTCCCCTCTTAGCATGATATTTCTTAACATAGAAGAAACCAAAACCTTAAAAGGAACTTAAAACTTACACTTGATAACACCTTCTAGCTTAAGTAGCTAAGAGCCCAAGTTTGAGTTGGCCATTATAGCCTATATGCTTAGTGACATCATCATGAACCTGACGATTAGGAACCACATGGTAAAAATTTGTCTTGGGTATGTGGACCCCTCACGGGATTGATAGATGTGTGTGTGTAATAAGGAGAATGTGATTACCTTTAGGTAGTATTCTATGGGTAACCAAACCCCAACATAATGTAAGATCCTCTTAGTTGGGCACACTTGTAAAGTGAAGAGTGTAGGTGGCAAAGATCATTAACTAACCTTGGAAGTCACTTGTATGAGTTGGGATCATAAATGATTTTGATACCCAATTTCTATTATCATTTGGATTCTTTGGTGCAATACTAAGAGTTAATTGTGAAACTTAACCACATTTTAAATTATGATTAGTTTGTGAAAATGTAACCATAAGATGATGTGATTAGAGAAAGGTGAAATGTATATCATTCTTATAACACATTTATACCATCTTGTGGTTCGTGTGTAGTTATAATGATTCCAATCATGTAATTATTTAAGATGTTAGACAAGTACTTCTGTAACTCCTTTTTTTGTAAGTGACACTAATAAGATACCTAAGAAACAATGTAAATGAGATGAAAATCAAGAGTATTTGTGATAATGGTTTATGAACAAAAATTCACTTGAAGTCCTTATGGTTGATTTAACAATTGACCTTTTTGTTAATAATGGATACAAATTGTTCTTGGTGGGACTAGGCATTTGAGCCAATATAGAGTCCACTAAAAAAAAAAAAAGAAAATAAAAATAAAAATTATGGTGACTAAATGCTAAATTGACTCAAACTAAATTTGGAACTAAAACAACCATAGTATGAGAACAAACATGCTTCTAATGGAAGGAAGTTTATAGGAAAGGGCAACTTGAACCTTCACCTCCTTTGAATCGTAATATTTTTCCGCTTATCAACTTCAGGTTGGTTCCCTTGCATAATGAGGGTAAAATTAAACGTCAACTAAGCATATTTTGAGAAACAAACCTTGAACGTAAGAACAAGTTATCTGGAGACTCATAGTTGTTTGAAATTGACATTAATTAACAAACGGTCTATGCATAATTAATGGAATTTGATAAAGGAATCAATCATGCATTCTCCTTTAAAGACTATTTCCCTACAAAGTAAAGTAATTGAAGATTGTAAAGTAGGAAATTTAAAACCTTTGTGCTTAATTCTCTTGAAAAATATACATTCATCTGATGGAAACCTAAATGTAATGAAGATGTAATCATAAAAATGGGTCATGTCATGAGTATGCCTACTTGGTGTTTCTTATTTCTGTATCATTGGGTCATTGTCCTGTGCAGGTTGTCATATGGTGTATCATGTGCGTTCTGTTTATTTAAGTGTCTTATGCTGTGTTAGTTTCTACTTGGAACCCTTGTGGTGTTGTGTAGTGAGAACAATGTAAATCAAGAAAAGCATATTCTTGTATTTTTTACTGCATGTATTTGTGTGTATAAAATATGAAGGTGTTACACTTCGTATGCACTTCGCTTGTCTAAAAGATGACCTTCGTTGCATGAATTTGCTCTTGCTCAGCATAACTTCAAGACCACTGTGTAATCACATACTGACAAAGAAGAAACCCCAAAAATCTACAATTCCTTTCATTAGAGCATTAGTAAACCAAAATGAGAAAACATGTGTGTGTGGTTGTGGTTAGAATACACTTGGCGGTTAGAATCCCAACTATTGAAATAATCCAAGTGTTGTACTCATAAACCTCATTGTGGTACAAGGAGCCTCATGTAGTTATCCTAGGTGTTTGTGTAAATGTGAACAACTAAAACTATATCGCTACCTAGGGTACCCACATATGTCTCTTGAGACCATATGCCGTATCAAGTTAACTATATCTAGTTCGTGAATATAACTAATACTAGTAGTAGTGTGATGTGGTGTGCCTCAATTTACATGACCCTAACCATTTTTCAATCCTTGAACAATATGTGGAGTGAATTTCCTCTCAATATGACATCATGTGGCTCTTTGATCTTTCTATGGCTATGGAAATAGAGGACAGCTAGAATATTTTACCTAGTTCACTTAGTTTTATACTTGTAGTAGGGACTACTATAATCGATGTGCAATTGATTTGGGAAGATTTAGGAACGTGTTGAATGTTTTTGGAATGATATTTAGAATCACTAGATGGTTGCCGGAAAATGAAATAACCTAAAAGCATGAAAGTGTAAAAATAACTCAATATGCTGATAAAAGCTAAGATTTCTCAAGATCTTTAATGGATGACTCCACGAATGAAGATGTACATATAAGAGAGTGAATTTGTAACTCTTCCATAATTAGTGGACAAATAGTCCAAAATAGAACTAAAACTCCTTCACTCTTGGCATAGTCGAATCAGGAGTAACTCCCACTTAGCTTTTGCCTGAATGATGGCCAAGTGTAACAGAGTTTTAACTCTTATGATTAAGTACCCTTATAAAAGCTAACTCCTAAATGTGTAGGAATAATCCACCATTAATAACTATATCAATGGAATAAATAATATCCCTAAACTAACACCCCATTAAGCATAGCTTAGGTGGGTAGAAAAAAGTAGACCCCGAAAAAAGGCTTGATGAAGTGCTCACATATAATGCGACTCTCACAATGAGGGAGTAAAGGAGAAAACTTGAGGTTGGAAATAAATTAGGCCTCCCATCTAAACCCCCTCCTAAAAAAGAGTGACATGATGAATAGGTATAGATGGGTGCATGAGAAGTGGTTTTATGGGCATATGTACATCATGGCTTAGTGCACCTAATATTTTATAATCTTGGTTGATTTATTGAATATCTCATGAAGCTCATATGAGGATAACTCATGTTTTCTTCTTACTTGGGTAGC